>CANXYC010489493.1:0-51685 GCA_948193065.1 Aleurites moluccanus
AAGATTTATCTAATTAAATTTATATATTTAGATTTTATAATAAAATTATTATATATATATATATATATATATATATATATATATATATATATATATATATATATATTTGATTGATTTAGTTATTTTAGTTTTTTGAAGAAAAATTAAATCGAATAGAATATGTCAAAATTTATAAAAATAAATTGAATCAAATTCAAATTTTAAATAAAAAATTAAACCGATCGAATTAAATTTAATTTAATTCAATTTTTAATTAATCATGCTCATCTCTAACTGAGACAGACGGAAGATATTTTCAGTCATTGTATATTGTAACTGTGATAAATGATTTATATTAGCAATATCCTTTTTAAAATATAAAAATATTAAAAAAATAACTTTTTTGTATTAGTTATAATTTTAAAATAAAAATTTTAATTTATTATTTTAAATATTTTTAGTTTAATAAAAAATATTAAGGCTAAATAAATAATTTAAATGATTAAAGGCTAATACATATATATATATATATATATATATATATATATATATATATATATAAGAGGATATGGCTTTTAATGTTAAAGATAAAAAATTCAGCTTATGTTTAATTTTATTGGATTAAAAAAAATTATTTAAAATTAAAATAAATAAATAAAATTTAAATTTATTAACTAATTGTCCTTGTGTAGATTGCATTGATATCACGTGATAGTTAATTACCTATATTCTTTGTGAATTTATACTTTTCCAAATTTTTTTATTCGCCCACTTCATTCATTAATTTTTTTGGTATCTCATGTAATATAAATTTTTTATTTTTTATGCATAATTTTAGAGAAAAATATATACTTATTATAATAAAATTACATATAAAAAAAGGATGGCGTTATTATTAAAGTAGTTTTTGTTAAACTCTTGAATTTTTTTTTACTAAGGGTAACTTGATAATTTTATATGTATTTATAAGTCAAATTTATTTTGGAGTTAATTTGAGTTATTTCAAGTATAATTTATATTTTTAGTGATTTGAGATATTTTGGTAATTTTTTATATTAATTATAATTTGATATTTTCACTTGAAATTTATTTAATTTGAATTTTGGAAGAGTATTTTGATATTTAATTAGACTTTATAGTTTTAATAAAAAAAATCTAAATTTGCAAGAAAGAGATTTTTGTCGCACTTCGAAATAAAAGGATGTGACGGTCTTAAAGTATAGATAGACTTAAGATTATAAAAAATTCGTAGAATACCTAAACATTACCTGTGGTAACACACACAACAACATCTATATCTATTCTTAAATTCATATTCATAATCATCAAAATTATGTCCTGTCACGACTCCACTTAGGAATCATGACCGACGCTAGGAAATGAAAAGGCAATATGTCACTGGAACTCATAACAAGCCTTACCTGAATATTATTTTAATATATTCCACAATTTATATAACATAAATAGCATCCATAATATTGAATGGAGGTATACCCTCCAACAAAATATCATCCTACTATATCAAGCAAACCATATCATATTCATGACATAAGTAGGGATCTATCCACTCACAAACTGACATATCACTTGCCCTTCATATAAAATTAATAAAAGTGTCGTTAATTTTACATAAGCCTAACACGAAGGTAATTGCGGAGATATTAAAATAATAAAATTATATAATGAGCTTTAAGTGATTGATTCTCCGCGAGGAAGGAAGCAGAGCTAATTCTGAAAAAAGAAGTTGGGAAGTTATCCTGAAAAATGGTGAATAGGATTGAGCGTTCGGCTCATTGAACTAATATAATTTAAATAAACATGCATGTTAATCATTTATGTATATGAAATGACATATCACAATTCATCATCAACAAACAGACAAACATATCATCCATGATAAAAATAGTTAATAGAATTCACCCTCCATCTATAAACCATAAATATATAAATGGAGAGTTGACCCCCTCTATTGGCTCTCTTAATATCCAAATATGGAGCCATAGTGATTCTAGCTCAAACCAGACATCCCAATACTCTTTTATCCATGTTCAGGGGCCACGGTGAGACCAACTCTAACCAGGCTAATCCCTATAATAACATCATCATACTCGTTTCATAACATGTCTTATCGAATACCATCATAACATATCACATCATAAGATTTACATTACCTATGTTAGTATAGGTGGATTTTACGTCATCCTATTCCCATCACAACACAATAACACTGAATCAAACACGATACATCAATTAACATCATAAACATACATATATATCCTAATTTTTAATGTAGAATATGATAATTAAATATATGTATAATGAATATACATTTAATATTCATAATATGCTCAAATGCACTGTTAACATACATTATATCAACTCACAGTATAAAAGGAGGTACTCAGTCCCTGTCTCCATTGGGATTTGTTGTAGAAGCATTCAGAGTATTTAAAATAAAATCATTAACAATAATAGATTAATTATTAACTAATGGATTTCCTAATTTTATTATATTATAATTTAATATTCTGTTGAAAATTTGGCAGAACCTCTTCTATAATAGGTTATAGCCCCTAAAAAAATAAATTTATATCATCCAATCAATACTCCAATTCAAGTAAATCATTACCCATTCGGGACTTATAAAAATTTATCATCACATCCTCCTCAACAATTCTCAAAACCAAAGCTCATAATATAATATAAATAAAATAATTACTCGTATCGATAAAATAATTAAATCTTTAATTCTCATTCGATAATTTATATTAGCATCTAAATAATTTATTTTCCACAATATAGACATAAATCCATATATTATATTACCCATAAAATCTAAAAATAATTTTATCATAAATACCTTAATTATTTACTTATTTTATAGACAGTCTAAAATTATTTCTTTCGCCGTAATTATTAAATCGGTATTCAAACTCCATATTTAACTTATAAAATGATTTCTAAAAATTTTCATAATATTAAACATAATTTGTAGAGTTGATAAAAACTCACTTTGCCTAAAAATCAGAAAAAAATCCGAACTGATATTTTTTCGATCCTGAGCTCCGTTTTTTGATCAAGGCAAAATAGGTGCAAAAGAAAGGTTGAATTGAGACGAGTGTAATGGTGGTGGAATCGCCAAAAACGGAGGCTGGAATCTACCGAAACGGCCTTAGAAGGTGGTAGTCGGCCATAAAGCTTTTCCGGTGCGTGCGGTCTGCTTCGACGGTCGATTGTGATCGGATATTTACCGATGGCATCGTTGGAGGCTGGGCTTCCTCCAGTCAGGGGCGGTGTCAAATGGCAGTGGCCAGATCGGAGTAGATTGAGCCAAACCCTCTTTTCTCTCTCTCCTCTCTCGTTCTCTCTCTTCTTCTTCTGTGTATTTTGTTCTTCCTCCTGAGCCATTTGGGTCTGATTGGTTGATTTAAACCAATTAGATCCCTGCTTCCTTTTTTTTTTTTTTTGTAAAGAAATGCTATATATATACAAATTCATGCTATATATATATATATATATATATATCAAGAAATGAGGTTGGCCTAGTGGTTGGAAGGCTTAACCTTCATTCCCCCAGACCTAAGTTCAAATCCGAGCTGCATATATATATATACTTTAATTAACTTGTGAAAAGGTGAGGTACTGCTCTCGTATTCCTTGCTTTATCTCCTAAGTGCATTCTTTTGTCATGTGAGCGGAGCTTCCTAACTAGAGTATCAACCATAGCCATAGGTTGCTCCTCAAAAGACAAATCCTCGCTAATCTCAACTTCTGGTATGAGAAGCACATGAGAAGAATTAGATATGTACTTTCTTAGCATGAAAATATGAAAAACTGGGTGAACATGAGAAAAATTCTTTGGTAAAGCCAATCGATAAGAGACTGCACCAATTCTTTCAATTATCTTAAAAGGGCCAACATATCGTGGTGCCAACTTTCCTTTCTTTCCGAATTTCATCACAACTTTCATAGGAGAAACCTTCAAGAACACCATATCTCCTATAACAAATTCCACATATCATTGTCTCGGATTAGCATAGCTCTTTTGCCTACTAAATGCAGTTTTCAATCTTTCTCTGATTATTGGAATCCTTTCTGAAGTGACTTATATCAAATTTGGTCCTATTAACTTACTTTCTCCTACTTCGTTCCAACATACCGAGGATCTACACTTCCTTCTGTACAAAGCCTCATACAGTGCCATCTCGATGCTGACATGGTAACTATTATTATAAGCAAATTCAATTAAAGGAAGATGCCAATCCCATTGACCTCCAAAATCTAAAGCACACATGCGAAGCATATCCTCCAGGATTTGAATAGTTCTTTCTGATTGACCATCAGTCTAAGGATGAAAAGCAGTACTAAAATCCAATCTAGTACCCAAAGCTTCCTGCAGTTATCTCTAGAATCGAGATAGGAACTGTGGACCCCTATCAGATGCGATGGAGACAGGCACTCCATGCAAACAAATAATCTTTTTCAAATATAACCTTGCTATTCGTGCCACTGAATAAGTAACTTTGACTGGTATAAAATGAGTTGACTTGGTCAATCTATCAACTATCACCTAAATTGAATCATAACCTGAAGAAGTCCAAGGTAGTCTAACAATAAAATCCATAGTAATCCGCTCCCACTTCTATTCTGGAATTGGTAATGGTTGAAGAACTCGATGGTTTCTGATGCATAAGTTTAACTTGTTGGCAAACTAAACATTGAGATACATAGTTTGCTACATCCCTTTTCATACCATTCCACCAATATGTACTTTTCAAGTCATGATACATTTTAGTTGATCCAGGATGGACACTATAAGTTACATGATGTACTTCCTCCATAATTTCTTTTCGTAAACAATCCACGTTAGGAACGCACAACCGAACACCATAACAGAGAGTCCCTTCTGTATCTACTACAAAATCTCATACTTTACCTTCTTGAATTCCAGTCATAATTTTTCTCAGTTGTGGATCTCGCATTTGAGCAATTTTAATTCTGTCTAATAAGATTGACTGGATCTTGAAATGAGCTAAGAGCACTCAATTCTCTAGAAACTCCATCTGTACTCCTATATCAGACAATTTGTGCAATTCTTGCACTAGTGGTCTCTTCTTGACACCAATATGAGCTAAATTGCCTGAAGACTTCCTACTCAAAGCATTAGCAACCACATTAGCCTTGCCTGGATGGTAGAGAATACTACAATCACAATCCTTTAAAAGTTTCATCCATCTTTGTTCCCTTAAGTTTAAATCCCATTGCTGAAAAATGTATTTCAAACTTTTGTTATCCGTACAAGTTTCTCCATACTGATAATGCCTCCATATCTTTAATCCAAATATCACCACAGCCATTTCCAAATCATTGGTAGGATAGTTTTGTTCATGCTTCTTCAATTATCTTGATGCATAAGTTACAACTTTACCATGCTGCATTAATACACAACCCAGGCCCACTCTCGAAGCATCACAATATACTGTGTATCCACCTGTACCCGAAGGTAAGGTAAGCACAGGTGCCGATGTCAAGCAATCTTTCAACCTCTGAAAACTTTCCTCATAAGCATTTGTCCACTGAAACTTGATATTCTTTTGAGTCAACTTTGTAAGAGGTGCTGCAATTCTAGAAAAGCCTTGCATAAAGCGGCGATAATATCCAGCTAAACTAAGAAAACTACGAACTTTAGTTACTGTGGTTGGCCTCAACCAGTTATTTACTGCCTCAATCATTTTAGGATCCACTTTAATACCATCCTTAGATACAACATGGCCCAAGAAAGCCACACTATCTAGCCAAAATTCACATTTAGAAAATTTGGCATATAATTGATGCTTTCTTAAGGTCTGCAACACCATCCTTAGATTCCAAGCATGTTTCTCCTCACTTTTGGAGTAAACCAAAATGTCATTAATAAAAACTAACACAAAGTGGTCCAAAAAAGGTCTGAATACTCTATTCACCAAGTCTATAAAAGCTGCCGATGCATTAGTAAGCCCAAATAACATCACCAAAAACTCATATTGGCCATATTTGGTCCTAAATGCTATCTTGGGTATGTCATCCCTCCTAATCCTCAATTAATGATAACCTGATCTCAGATCTATTTTTGAAAAATATTAGCTCCCTGAAGTTGATCAAACAAACCATCAATCCGAGGAAGGGGATATTTATTATGAACAATCATCTGGTTAAGTTGTCTGTAATCAATGCAAAGCCGTAAATAACCATCATTCTTTTTAACAAAAAGCACCAGAGCACCCCAAGGTGATGTACTAAGCCTAATAAAACCCTTATCCAACAATTCCTATAACTGTTGCTTTAATTCTTTCAATTCAGCATGTACCATCCGGTAAGGCGTTATAGAAATAGGCTCTGTATTTGGTACCACATCTATACAAAATTCAATCTTTCTATCAAGGGGTAACCCTGGCAACTCATCAGGAAACACATCAGCAAACTCATTAACAATCGGCACATTGTCAGTTATATTCACATTAGCTGTCACATCTCTAACCAAGGCCAAATAACCCTGACATCCATGTCTTAACATCTTCCTGTCACTCATAACTGAGATTAAATTGTAAGTTTATGGTCTCCTTTAAAATTAAATTCCACATCGCTAGACATATGAAAAATGCCCTTCTTATTCCTACAGTCCATAAAGGCAAAATAAAAAGCTAACCAATCCATTCCTAAAATAACATTAAAGTCTATAACATCTAGCAGTATGAGATATGCTAAAAGTTATCTCCCTTCTACCTTAACGGAACATGAAGGAAAAACTATATCTACAACTAATGTTTCACTCATAAGAGTAGCAACAAATAATGGACATTCTAAAGCAACTAGGTGCCTATCCAACTTCATAGCCAAACTAGGAGAAGCAAATGAATATGTAGCATCCAAATCAATTAATATTCGTGACTCAATAGAACATACAAGAAAAATACCTAAAACAACTACATTAGACGCTTGAGCATCCTGGTGAGTCAAAGTAAAGACTCTGGCTTGTCCCCTACTTGGTTGATTTCGACCTTAAGACTGACCGAGCCTTCTACTAACCATCCTACATCCTGAACCTCTTCCTGTTGAACTGTGACTATTCTGGCCTTTAAAAGAACTACCTGCCTAAGAAGCATAAGGAGTAGAGTAGGCAGGTTGACCCACACTAGCCATAGATCCTCAAGTATAAGTCTGCTGACCTCTAATTTGGGGACATTCCTTAGAAAAGTGACCCGATTGACTACACTTATAACATTGATCAATACCAAAATGACAGGATCCTTGATGCATTTTACCATATCTATTGCAAGTACTATCCCCAATTCCAGATCCTGAACCACTATGTCCCAAACTTTGACTACTGCTTTCATAACTCTGTTGAAATCTAGATGATCCCTATGACTAATGCCTACCATGATCCTTCCTTGATCCTTTTCTTTTTTATCTATGACCAAACAATGTTGCATCCATCACCTGAGTCTCTGTAGCATAATCTGTATTGCCATAAATGGATCCACTAGCTTGGGGATTTCCTTTACTCTTCTTATTTTTACCCTCAGCCATTTTAGGAAAAAGCTTTATCTCAGCTCTACAAGCTCTATCACCACCTCCACGAATGAGCCACTGAACCCACTAAAGAAACATAAGCATTATCTAGTCCTACTACAAACTGATCTACTTTCATCTGTTCAGTTGGAATAGAAGTGGGGGCATACCTATCGAGGTCCAGAAAAGTCTAAGTGTACTTCTCTATGGATTTTCCCCTTACTTTAACCCTTCAAATTAAAACATCTTCCTAAATCTCACTGCTTCAAGGACGATAAATTTTATGAACATGTCAGAGAAATCTTCCCAAGTCAACTGATCTACTCGATTCTTCACATAATTTTTATACCATTCATTAGCTACAAATCTCCTCAAATTAAATCCAGCCATCTCTATTGCTTGCTTATCTGAAATGTGTAGTGAATCTGTCATTCTTTTCATTATTTTCAAGTATTCAAAAGGATCCCTTGTCCCATCAAACTTCGGTGGTCCCAATTTAGTAAAATGATACATATCCACCTCTGCTAATGTTTAGACCCTAGTTGCATTTTGAGTCTGCTGTTGTTGTTGTAACATGGTCTGTGCCCAAGTACCCATAGCCCATTGAAATTCAGCTACACCCTGAACAAAAATAGACATATTAAAACTCTCTATTCCATAAGCCATTTGTGGAGGAGCTTGCCCTTGAACTTCAGCTGGAGCACTCTTATTAACCCTATGTCGACCTCTCCTGGATATATTGGATGCAACGGCCTGGTTCGAAGCCTCATCAGGAATATATTCCTTTGCATTAGTGTTCGCTCTTCTTCTTGTATTGACCATTATACTGATAAAAGAATTATACTTTAGTTGCATCATAAAACATAATAATCCTCAAACATACAAGACATTATCATAATTTAAGGCTTAACACTGATAATTGAGGCCAAAGAGACTTAACCAAGACAAATAGAAATCCTAATTTCTTCTGCAATTACCAACCTACAAAACTCATTCCATCATACTTTCTGTAATATCTGCCAATTTTGTTGTATTTTATTAAATTGTATGTTTGAAAAATTAATTAATTTCAAATATGAATGTTTGAGAAATTTCAGAATTTCTGGTTTTAGTTACAGAATTTTGTGAGATTAATTGCATAATCCTAAAAAAATAATTTGGAAAAGTGTAGAACATAAAAGTTGTGAATATATATCTCATTTATAACTCTGTAAAATGGCTTAGCAAAATTCTGTGTGTGTGATGAGTTAAGTCCCTTTGAACAGGACTGGCCTGGTTGAGTATTTCTGCAGGAAGTCTCTGTCTGTTTGGAATTTCTGGGAATGGCGGAGATAGATTGAGCCAAAGGTGTAAACATGAAAAATGTTTCTTTATGTGTTGTGATGCTGGATGTAAAATTTCAGGATTTTTGAATAAGTATATCTCAGTGGAGAGTGGATTTTCTCAGGTTTGTTCGATTGGATTTTGGGGCAGTTAGTCTGGGTGACATATAGAGAGTCACCATGGTCTGTGTGTTGGTCTTAGTGATTTAAATTTTGGATATTTTGTGCCCCTACATGTTTATTTTAAGTGAAAAAAAGAATCAAGAAGTTTGGACGTTTGTAGCTCAATTGAGAGCTAGTTAAGTATAAGTTGCCGAAGAAGAGTTTAATTCAGTAGGATCTGGTTAAGGCGAGTCGGCAAAATGTGAGGTAGAATTTTAAGAGTCGGCAATGCGAGCTGGCGAAGTGGTGAGGTGAGATTTCTGAGGTGGCAATTTGCAAAGAGGAAGTTCGGCGAAGAGGAAAGGCGAGGTGGCATTATGCGAAGAGGCATTATGCGAAGTGGCAGTTTGCGAAGTAGAGTTTGGCGAAGAAGGAATGTGCGAAGTGGCAATTCGCGAGCAGAATTTGGCGAAGAGGGAGATAGGCGAAACGAGTTGGTGAAGAGGCGAAGAGGCGAAGAAGCATTGCTGAGGTGGCATAAACGAGGAAGAGTTTGCGAGGAGAGTTTGGCGAGGTAGCATATGCGAGGTGACATATGCGAGTTGGATTAACGAAGTGGCTTTTACGAAGTGGCATTGCCGGATCAGTTTGGCTAGCTGAGAAGTGCGAGCTGGGAAATGCAAAGTGGGAATGGCGAGCTGGCTTCTGCGAGGTAGCTTTGACGAGGCAGATTGGCGAGCTGGTAAGTGAGATTTCTGGGGCAGTGGTCTATTTAACCCTAGCAACCCAGTAGCATTTTTCACGATTTTTCCTTCCTTCTTTCTTCGATAATTTCAGTCTTTTCTCAGATCAGTCCCATTTTATTTTATAAGGCATTAATACTCAAATTAATGCATTAGACTTCTAGATTATTCTATATTAAGGCAGAAATCATCAGATTTGAGCAAGAAATCTCAGGAATTTCAGTTTTGAAGAAATAAGGTAAATTTTCTTCCAAGGCTATTTTCTTTTAGATTTATTTAAGTATGTTGATCAGAATAATTAATATTGGGTGTATAGAATTTATTACAAGCAATTTGAAGTCATTAATTGTAATTAATGTTAATGGAATTGGAATTTTGAGACTGTCATGAATAGTAGCATGAACAGTAAATCCGAATTAAATACAGATTTTTCTTTAAGAGATAATTAAATTGATATTGGGGATTAAGAATAGAGACTCTAAAATGGTTAAATATTCAGGAATTATGTTAAATATTATTGATTGGAGAAAACCCTAATTTTGAATATTTGAAAAATTTTTTAGGAGGAGAAAATCAAAATAATTGAGGAGTTGGAATTGGGAATTTGCTAGAGAAAACTGTGTTGAGGTAAGTATGAACATCTCACTTGTTTATTGTTCTTTGAAATAATATGACCAAACATTCTTAAATTGTTCATCCATATATGTACATATGTATATAATGTAAATGACTTGATCAACCTTTTTGAATCAAGTTCATATGCTTCTTACTTGTTAAACTTGATTTGAATGATGATATATGTTGATGGTTTTGCGACCAATATGCTTCTTATGAGATTGAAACCACATGACCTTATGGATAGAATGCTCTTCCCAATGAGAGTAAATTCATTGGTCCATAGTGCACTTTGGGAGCCCAGCTGATAGGTTTTTTATCAGTGTTCCACCTAGAAGGGACCATGAGCTCTAGGCGTATGCCTGGCTAAGCATACGTTCACGTTAAGGTAGTAAGGCTACTGATACGTATGTTATGACATGAGATCAGTTCTATCATATGAGATTTGATAATGCCATTCTTTGTGGGCATTTTATATTCTAAATAAGAATGATGATTCGATTTGTGATATGATTTGATAGTGCTAATTATTATAAGCACTCATGTTCCTTCAAATAAAAGCTTAAG
Source organism: Aleurites moluccanus (assembly GCA_948193065.1). Lineage (NCBI taxonomy): Eukaryota > Viridiplantae > Streptophyta > Magnoliopsida > Malpighiales > Euphorbiaceae > Aleurites > Aleurites moluccanus. Next base: position 10,880 of record CANXYC010489493.1, read on the forward strand.
ATTCTCTTATATATATATATATATATAAATATATATACATGACCATGATTTGATATTCAGATTCTTAATCTATGATGTTTATATCTTACTGAGTTGAAGTCTCACTCCTCTTCTATGGATTTCAAGTGACAGTGTAGCTCGTGAGGGAGCTAATAGAGAAGATCAAGCTTCTTGACTCGTTCTTCCAAGAAGCCTTCATTGTAAATATTTTGACATATGATTTTGTCTATTCATTATATGGTATTAAGACACAGTATGTATTGGGAGTATACTCTAGAGCTCCGTAGTTAGTCATTTGAGGATGTTGATATTTATGATATATGAATTGTTACCTTTTTGGGTACTCTTGTTCCTTAGTGATGTGAGATGCATCTTTTGATTAGTAAGGAACAATAGAAAGTTATGAAATGATAATGGCAAAGATATGATTGATGTTTAATTGAATTTATAGAAATGATCATTGTATGATATTATATGATATTGTAATTGATATAATTATGCATAAGATCCAGGATTTGTGAGTTCTACGGGCTTATGTTGGCCTTACGCCTACCCTTGCCCTAGGATCGTCGCACCACTAGAGTTGGGGTGTGACAATACCATTGACTGATGATTGCTTCACTTTACCAAATACATCAGAGTGGATTAACTCTAGAGGCTGTTTGGCTCTAAATGATGACTCCTCATATGGAAGTTGGTGCGCCTTTCCATACTGACACCCAGCACAAAACATATCAGTATGAACATCAAGATTAGGTAGCCCTCTTAATGAGGACTTGCTCATCATCAGCTTCAGCTTATGATAATTAATATGTCCCAGTCATGCATGCCATAAGTCAGTTGTATCACCGCCTTTTATCTTCTCTACATAAGCATCTTCTGCTAACAAGACGTACATAGAATCCAGCTTTTGTCCCTCCATTATTGGTGTGTCAACTTTTTGATTTATTGATAAACCTTGACATCTTTTGGGACCAAACACAACAAAGTTACCAGAATTAATTAACTCTAAAACTGATAGAAGATTCTTTTTCATACCCGATACTTTGTACACATCTTCCAACTGCACTTATTGTTAATTGGAACAGGAAGTGATCACTGTGTCATCAATGTGAGTAATTGGTAGTTGTGAGTTATTTGCAGTTACCACAACTCGCTTGCCTTTGTACTCTGAAGCATTATGGAGCTTACTTCTATCTCCTGTCATGTGACTGGAATAACCAGAATCAAAGATCCAAAACTTCTCATAATCAATTCTATGAGAACTTGAAGCACTGGATGCCTGCTCCTCTTCTTCTATTATAGTAGCCATAAAACTAGGAACTTCCACAATCTCTGAACTAGAAAATTCTTTCACTTGCATTACTTCCATAAACAATGCTTCAGCATCTCACTCTGGTTCATCCAAATAGCGATTGCTTGTTGTTGCTATATTGCTCTAAACTGTCTTCTTCTTAGACCAACAATCTCTGGCGTAGTATCCTTTCTTGCCGCAGTTGAAACACTTGTCATTCTGATGTCTAGAATTCTTAGATTGCTGCTTCTGTTGAGTCCCCCTTGATTGTGGATTCCCTCGAATCTTCCCTTTATTTTGATCACAAGGTTGATTCTTTATTCTATTGGCGAATAGTACAACTTCTTCAGTATTTAAAGACACTCTAGCCATTTGTTTTGCTAGAGTTTTTTGACTAGCCAGTAAATTCTTTAATTCTTCAATTGAAGGTTGTGTGGGCCAACTTTGAACTACAGCAACAAATCCCCTGTACTCAGGATGCAAGCCATGTATAATGATTCGACTCATTCTTTCGCTGACAATTTTGGATGCCTCATCCAAGTTAGCAATTTTCCTGCATAAGGATTTCACCTTTGTAAAATATAAACTAATTGTCATATCCCATTGTGAGATATACATTAGTTCATTTTCTAATAAGTGAAGTCTTGCATAATTTCTTTTTATGAATCGTGATGCAAGAGAATCCCAAACTTGCTTAGGTGTCACAGCTTCCCTGATGTATTCCATCATTTCCTCTTCTATAGTGGTTTTTATCGCAAATATGGATTTCCCAACTTTAATTTTCCATTTTTTAAGATTACCGCTATCATCTTCTGGTGGTGGTGTGACCTATGTCCCAGCAACAACTTTCCACAGGTCTTGACTTTGCAAGTATGATTCCATGCAAGTTTTCCACATGTTATAATTATTATTATTTAATTTTTTAATAACACCGGCATTTCTTGACTCTGTCATTGTGACTTGGTTTGAGCAGATCGCAATTAACTAAGTAAGTATAGTTCCAAACAAATAAAATTTCACAGTTTCAAACTGTACACAAGATGAACATTACGTACAACTATTTTATACACTAATGCTACGATCAAGTGACTTTGATACCAACTGATAAATTTTATAAGAATTAAATAATAACAATTACTGAATAAGTGAAATAAAATAAATTATTGTTATTGAAAAAAAATAATACAAATATTTATATATATTTGTATACTAAAAATAAATTATTTAATTTAGTAAACACAAACTAAAAAATTAAAATTTAACAAACTGTTAAATTTAATTTAAAGGAAATTAACATTAATTTAAGTAGTAATGATATTTTAACATGGAAATCTATTTAATCTTGGTAAAGAGCACTAACAAGCAAAATGAATTTTTGAGATACTTACAAGGCACTATTGATTATTGTTTGGAGTTTGGGAAGAGTACGGGTAATATGATTGATTATATTGATTCAGATTATGCAGGCCATCTTAGTAAGAGGAGATTCATTATTGGTAATGTCTTTGCTCTAAGTGCTAGTGCTATCTATGGAAAAGATACTTTACAGTTTACAATTGTATTCTCTACTGTAAAAATAGAATACATGGAAGTAACTGAGACTATAAAAGAAATTATTTGGTTAACAAGTTTTGGATGGTGAATTTATTTCAAGCAAACCGGTGACTATTATCCATTACGATAATCAAAATTATATTCACTTAATAAAAGATTGAAATGTTTTAAGAGAAGACGAAATATATTGATGTGAGATATTATTTTATTTTTAAAATTATTTTTGAAGAAAATATTATTATAAATAAAATTGATACAAATAATTAAGTTGATATGATGATTAAATTTCTTTCAGTGAGTAAGTTTAAATATTTCTTAGATTTGATTATTATTTATAATATATAATTATATTTGTAAATCACTCAAATTAAGTATTATAATATCTGAATTCAATTTAATTCGTTATTCAAATTATTTAAATTTAAATTTAATTCAATTAATTCAAATATTTTATAAATCAAACTCAAATAACTTAGACTCATTTATACATAGTTAAATTTATTTGGCTATGTAATGTTATCTAAGTTATGACGCGTTCTCTTTGAAAGATTTAATGAGCTATTATAGCAAGAAGACGACAATTCACAAATGATTAGTTAAATTGGATATATATTGTCATTTTATTGTTTTTTAGCTAAATTGTTTTCTTTATCAAATTTCGCTATTTTATAATCAACAATATATGATACATCTAACGGAAAAAAAAATAAAAAAAATTAATGGATTAAAACTATAAAGTGGGTGTTTGGATTTAAGGATTCAAAGTTCGAATGGAAACATTATATTAAATTGAGTTTTTTAATTCAAAATCACTTATTTGAGTGTTTGTTAATGAAAATTAATAATGTATTTTAGATTTAATTAATTTTTTTATAAGTCGTAAAATTTAATTTATTTTAAAAAGTATTTTTATTAAAATATTTTTTTAAAATAATAATTTATTAATTGGTATATGTATGGTTGTTAAAATCAAACCGAATAGGTCGGTCGAACAAGAATTGGAAACCGAATTAAGGACTAGTCCAATCAGCCCCTAAAAATTCAAAATCCAAAAATCGGTTAAAAATTAGTGAATCAGTCAAACCGGACTGATTTTTTTGGTTCGAGCGGGTTATTTTTTTTTTTAATTTTTGATAAAAAATAATAAATATCAAATTATATTTATTTTCATCATATATATAATAAATGTCAAATTATATATATATATATCGATTTTTTTTCAATTTAACTAGTTCGATTCTAATCAAATTTGTAACCTTCCGATCCTCTATTTTCTTTAATTTTTTAACAAGTCTTATTCTGAAAACATCGGGTGTATATTCCGTATATTGGATGCATATATTTTGTTTCTAATCAATTATATTGTAATAGTTTCCAGCTATATTCTTCTTTGCGCGTACCTATTTTCATAGTAACACTATTTTATTAAGATCTATAATTATTTAACTGAATAAGTAAAAGTAAGCATTAAATTTGAGAATATATTTATGAATAACATTGTAAAAAAAAAAAAAGAAGAAGAAATTATTAGTTATATTATTATTTCTAGTAATCAGATGTTTCGTTCCTAACACTAATCAATAATTAAAACATTTTCTTATTATATATGCAGAGCATAAACAAAGCTATAAAATCAAAGCATTTACAGGAAGTAATCCAACATCAAATCAAATAGCACCAAAAGAATCCTCATCTTACTAATTAGAATAAAAATTATTATTTATTTAGAATGTAACATTTATAGATGTCCAATTCTATTACATTCCCATCCACAATCCAAGCAATAGAGAATGACTGGAATCACTCACCTAGACAAACTCTCCCCCCACTTACTGCTTCAAAGAAGTCAGTCTTTAAAGCAAACACCATGACCATGAGCATGAGAATCAATTCCTTTTGGGTTAGTAACAACAGAATTTGCAGAGGAGGATGCAGATGGATCAGAAGTCTGGACCGAAAGCTCCCTAAGTCGCTCAACTACATTTCCCTTAAGTTGTTCCATAAGTGCTTTCAAAGTCTTCAGCTCATTCAAGTTGAGGTCATCAATTGGTTTGTCCAACAAAGGTATGCCATGGGCCTTTCTCATTTTCGTGAGCTCCTCTCCTCTCTTCTTTTCAGATGCTAGTTGTTGAAGCAGATCTGAATACTGCTTGTTAAGATCACGAATCGTCGCCTCATGCTCAGCCATGTGCTGAACAATGCCTGAATCTAGACTCCCTGGGTTGGCAAGCCTCTTAACTATTGCATCAAAGCAGGGATGACCGAAGGTAAAGGCCTTGCCAGAAGGGGAGAAGATAACAACTGCAGTTTCAACTGCACATAAGGTGCAAAGTTCGCTGGCCTTCTTGAAAATTCCAGATCGACGCTTCGAGAAAGAAACTTGCTGAGCATTCGCACCCTGAATCATCTTTGTTGGAATCTTCTTACGACCCATGTCAACAATTCCTGCAACCAAACAACAAAAATGAAAAGAGTAGTTATCCTTGAATATGAAAATTTGAGAAGTGTCGCATTGATTTATAGGGATTTGAGGGCACTTGCTCATGCACTTCCAAATCCCTCCATATTGAAAATCTTATCGCTCTCGAGTTAATAGTAAAAAAAATCACAAATATAGAATATCATTAGTTGGCATCCTTAAAGTATACTTGACTTTTAGTAATTTAAAAAGAAATTGAGTTAAATCCAGAATAAACTTACCAAACTTACATAGACAAAATTCTATGCTGACCAAAGAATTTGATTACTACTTAAATCACTTGACGCGTTCAGATACCATGACTACATAGTTATAAATTAAATAATTCAACATTTGGCTTTTATTACTTAGTGAAATTTTTAGATAAACTTAATTCACCTCTAAATCCTTTCATATTAAGTATTTCATCGCTCTCAAGTGAACAACGAGGAAAATCACAAATATAGAATATCCTTAGTTGGTATCTTTAATGTATACTTGAATTTTAGTAATTTAAAAAAAAAAATGGGAATTAAATTCAGAATAAGCTTACCAAAGTTATTAACATAGAAAAAATTATACGTTTGTCAAAGGACTCGAGAACTACCTAATATCACTTGACGCGTTCAGATACCTGGACTATATAGTTAAAAATCTAACAATCCAACATTTGATTTTTCTCATTTAATAAATTTTTAGGTAAATTTAATTCACATTCAAATTTCTCCATATTGAAAATCTTATTGCTCTCGAGTGAATAATAAGAAAAATTACAAATATAAAATATCCTTAGTTGATATCTTTGAAGTATACTTCTTTTTTTAAAAAAAAAAAAAAAAAATTATAGTTAAATCCAGAATAAACTTACCAAAAGTATTAACATAAAAAAAATTATACGCTAGTCAAAGGACTCGAAAACCACCTAATATCACTTGTCGCGTTGAGATACCATGACTGTATAGTCATAAATCTAATAATCTAATATTCGGCTTTTGTGAAATTTTTAGGTAAACTTTATTTATCTCCAAATTCTTCTATATTGAGAATCTTATTACTCTCGGATGAATAAAAAGGAAAATTACAAATATAGAATATCCTTAGTTGATATCCTTAAAGTATACTTGACTTTTAATAATTTAAAAAGAAATGAGAGTTAAATCCAAAAAAAGCTTACCAAAGTTACTAACATAAGAAAAAATTCTATTCTGGCAAAAAACTCGAAAATCACTTAGAGGGTGTTTGGATAGGAAGTTAAACATTATAAACTGTGTTTTAGGAGGAAGTTAAGAAATTTTGTGATTTTTGAAGTGTTTGGATAAAAAAAAGAAACTAGATTATTTGTAATATTTAACGCAAATTTTAAAAGCAGGGGGGAGGAGCTTTATGATTAACGCTCATTTTTAACAAAACTGATTATTTTAATAAAACACTAGTTTTTATCTAAACACCCCATTAATATCACTTTACGCGTTCAAACATCATGACTACATAGTTACAGATCAAACAATTTAATATTTGGCTTTTCTTGCTTAGAGAAATATTTAGGTAAATTTAATTTACCACTTTAAATTATGTACTAACTAATGATGAATTGACATATTGACGTATTAATTACAATATATACCATATGATTCATATAATTAATTATTATATTCATTTCATGAAGTAATTAGTACTTAAGATATCTATTAATTCATGATATGATGTGATGGATCATATATATCAAATAATAATTATTAGATGAGATGAATATAATAATTAATTATTTAAATTATGAGATTGTATATTATAATTATAATGTATTGATATGTTAGATCATCATTAATTAATTCATAATATAAACTAAATTCACCTAAAAAAAATTTATATAAGAAAAAAATATTTAATATATTGCCAAATGTTTATCGCTCTAGATACATTTGCGACCAATCAATGAATACAAATACAAAGTGGTGTATTTGGTTTGTATATCAAAAACACTCGATATATAATTGAGTTGTAACATGGGAAGCTCTAGAGAAGAATTTGTCTATTAATTATATTATTTAAAATTAATTAAATTTATGTTATAAAAATATTTTTATTGAAAAATTATTATTTTACAAAAAATCAAATAAATTAGTAATTTAATTTTTGCATAATTTAACTTTTGTAATTGATTATTAATAATAAGATAAAAAATTAAGTAGACAATTAATTTTTATAACTCAAATGTTTTAATTTTTATAATTATGCTGAATTTAACCATCAATAAAGATGGCTCCACATGGTAGGCAATTAAAAAGAAATAATATATATCGATTTGAAAATTAAAAATAACTGAAATCAAACCAAGTATTATGAATATAATTTAGGAAAAATTACATAAATATATATATTTTTTTAATTTTTACTGTTTTTTTTTTTAAATTTTTATCATTTTATATTTTAAAAATATGATTTTTGATATATGTTTAGTATATTTTTTATATATATTTGATCTATATCATATCTTAAAAAAAATATTTTTGGGTATATAGTATTTTTGAAAAAATATTTTTGCAACAGTAAAAATAAAATTTTTTGTTTTATAAAATTTTTTTTAGATATTTTTATAAAAATTCCTATAATTTAAATATAATCATTAAAGTTATTATATCTTTGTTTGAATTCTAACAAGAGTTACAAATTTTTAAAACTAATAAATCTATAAATAAATAATAAATTTATAAATAAACAATAAGATATAGATATTAATATTTCAAAATATTTTTAATAATAATAAGAGTAATATTTTATATATCTAATGTTGCGTAATGTTTTATATTATTATTTTAATATTTTACATAATATTTTATTTATTAATTTATATATATTAAATAATTTTTATTAATTGATTATTTGTATATTATTTGAAAATTCATTTCAAGTAATTAAGATAAGTTGAATTTTATCTTAAAATTATTATTTTTGGGAAAGGTGGTTACTTTTCTTTTCTTTTCACAGGCAAACATGAAAATCCAATTGTTTAATGAGAAGAAAATGATGAAGGAGGAGGATAAAAAAAATTATTAATTATATTATAATTTTTTATATAATTTTAAGTAATGTTAATTATATTGCAATATTATAATTTTTTATAATATATGTTTATTATAATATCCAATTTACAAGTGTTTATAAGAATAACAGATTTACAAAAATAGAAAAAAATATAATAAAATAATAAAAAATAGAGAATTTACATAGAAAGATAACAAATCAAAATATTCATATAGATAGCAAATATATTTACTTACTAAATGAGCTGCTACGTGGCGAATTCTTATGAATTTTCTATTTATTTTATATATATTATGGATTTCAATCTAAACTAGTAGAAAATAAAATTAGCCATTCAAAAAACTTTATAACTGTATGATTTGAAGTTAAATTTATACATTTAAGCCAACATGAAGAGATAATTGTTAAATTTTCTTTTTGGGAATACTTTGAAATTTTATTCATAATTAAAATATATATCTTAATATGAAACTAAAAATATAAAAATAGATTAAAAAGTATAAGAAAATAGTTTGAATTTTTTTATATTCTTTAATCATTTTGATAGAATTATGACAATTCGATAGAGTCTATTTAGTGACTATTAACTATTAAGTAACAAATCGATTATCTTTATATTTTGTGATAATTCAATATTTGAATATTAATAATAAGTTTAAAATTATGAAAATAAATTCAAATACTATAAATAATTAAAAAAAAATACTTCCACGATAGAAGAATAAATTATTTTTGCAAAAGAAAAAATAGTAAATTTCATAAAAAGAATAAAACACTTTAAAAATGACTAAAAATAATAATAAGCTATATCAAAAAATACATAGATTAACATATCTACAGGGATTTATATTTACTAAATAAAAATATTTAATTACAAAATAAAAATTATTGTCGATTAAAAGAAAAGATCAACGGTGATTCAAATAAAAATTTTAAAAAAATTCATTTCACTTTCAAATGTATTTAAAGCTTGCTAGTTTAATAATAAGTATATATATAACTTAATACATACATATATAATTTAAATAATAAATTTATATTTAAATTTTTTTCCAATATGCTAATAAAAATATAATTGTTTAGATTTAGATGAACTAAATTTAAACACATTAATGTTATTTATATTTATCTTGATTCAGTTATAACTCAATCTAAGAAATATTTTCTTTTCTTTTCTTTTCTTTTCAAGGGAGGATTCTTTTGTTTTTCTTTTTTTTTTTTTGTAAGAATAGGAAGCTTACTAATTAAATTTTAGGTCTCAAGGGGTTGAAATTAGTAGTATTTATTGGAATATGAGAATAGTAGCATATTTATATCTTAAACTTTAGATGAAATTATATTTTTTTAAGAATATGCAATATAGCTACATCATGTACTTGTTAACCCTATAATTTGATTTATAAAGTACTTTTTCCCCCTAAGACTTCTATGAGTTAAGTCATTGAATTGCTTAATTAACAAATAACTTATCTAAGAGACATTAAAAAAAAAAATCATTAAATCCCTTTCCCCAAAATAAATTTTAGTTGATAGTGGGAAAAATAGAAAAAAAAAAAAGAACAATTTTGAGAAGAGAAAGAGAGAAATAGATAACTAAAAATTAGAATTGGAAATAAATCAAATAATAGACTCAAGGAGTATTCTAATTAAATGCTATGTGGTTCATCCTAATAAGTTCAAAAATGGGTGGAAATTGTGAGTGATTTGCAATCCCAAAAGGAAACAAAATTGGGAGTTTGACAACTTCCAACTTCTTGGTAAAGGCTTAAGATAGTTATGTAAAAAACAAAAAACCCCATTTTGAAACTCCCACCACTGCATTGGAAAGTTGTGTCTTTGTGTAGTTATGTACAAATTTCAAGCCTTCCATTGTTAAGCAATGTTGACTGATGTGATAATGAGGCAATATTTTCATGGGTCGGTTTGGAAAATTGACGTGCTCTTCAACCATGTTAGCATTTCATTTTTATCTTTTTACTTCCACGTGATAAACACTCTTGACAATAATCACTTTAAATATTGACGAATTTAAATTCTTAATTTTGAAGAGACATGTAATTATTTAAAAAAAAAAAATTAGATCACTTTTAAATATATATATTAATAATATATCAAAAAATTTTAAAAAACAACTGCAGGAATCACTAGTATATCCTATAATCACTAAATGAATATTTTATTTTTTACTTTAAAATTTTTTAAAAATAAATAAAATTATTATAATTTGAACTCATGATTTTGTATTTTAAAAAATATTTAATTTTTATTTTTATTTTATTTTTTTAATATTAAAGAGGAAATTTCAATATTTTAAAATTTTACCCAAATTATGTATACATTTAGTGGTATGCTATATCTGCAAATGCATCATTCCACAAGTTATTAGCTTAGTATATCCTTTAAAAACTTTTACCTACTATGGTAAGTAAATTCACCATTTTTTTTTAACTATACAGGGAATATTTGGTAGAGCGCTTACTAAATGCGTGATTGGTATAAAAGTGCGATTGACGATTGTCAAATCGTCAATCGCTAAAAATAATTTATAACTGCTTATGAAATTTGCTGATTAAAGAAAAATTTTGTTATAATCAAAATTTTTAGTTGGTCAACTAAACAACACAAATTTTTTCAATTGACGATGTGCATATTAGCAATCGACAATTAGAAATATTTAGTTATCCAACCAAACAGTACCATATTCATATACGTTTTGGTTGGTCATTTTTGTCTCCCACTTATAATTAAATTCAAGAATAAGTAAACAATGATCAACATCTTTGTGCATAGTTATTGGCTAAATTATTTTGCCTAGTCTATTTATCTTTGTGCATAATCATTGCCCAAAACGCCTATTAATTTATATAGAACTTAAATTCATTTAAAGCAAGCATGCAATTGATTACATGGGATGGGATAAAAGCCAAGATAAATACAAGTAAGGCTTTCTAACTAACTCTGCTTTTAAATTTTAAACTTAAGATCGATCATATAACAAATGCTACCAATTGATTCAATTTATCATTTTTTAATTAATTTATTTTTTAAATGATAATGTTGATAAAGTCATCATATCCAAGATATATTCACTATACTTTTAGGTCTCTTTGTTATAGTTGCAAATATTTTTGAATAAATTATTAAATATAATAAAAAAATATATTTTTTATTCTTATTAAAATAAATATATTTATAATTAAAATAAATATAAATGTATATTTTTTTTTTTTTTTCACAAAGCTAAAAGTATTTACTGTTTACTATTTACAGTATTAAGTAAAATTGTATAATACCGCGATAATGAATAATGAGACACCGTTAATCTTGATCCATTATTTACTATAATAATAATAAATAGATAAATAAATAAAAAGGCAAAACTGATGGGACCCTATAGTAATATGGGGCCGCCTGGCCAGCATCCAATCACACTTCAAGAGAGCGCAGGTTCATCAACTGCTTGATACTGCTCTTCTGATGATGATCATCATCTTGTCTAGATTCTCTAGAACAACTGCTGTTTGGAACTTGAAAATCTAAAAAACATTTACTACTATTATTACTATCCTCATTATCTTGAAGATCAAGCGAGTACACCACATCTTCTTTGCTCCATCCCGCACGCAATAACACAACTGACATCAATCTCACGTGCCACACCACATCTTCTTTACCAAGTTTGGACCCACTATCCTCTACCTTTTGATCACAGCCGTCCATCATCATCATATCTCTCACTTCCTCTTCTCTCCACCCTCCATCTCTCAGCTTCCAAAACACCTCGTCTAAGCAATCCATATCTCCACCACTCCACCACCCGTTTGTCTTCTCACGCGCCACCACTTTCTTCCCTCTCTCCGCTACCTCTGTCCAAAAATCAATCTTTCGCGCGGTAGTCGCTGCCCAAGCCGGCATATTGATGGATACTTTCTCAATTCTTGGAAAACTCACAGGCCGAATAAAACGAACACCAATTTGCAAGAATTCAACTTCTTGAAAGAATCTAGCAAGATCAAAGCTCAGAACACGTACACCACCATCATCAACACAAAAAACAGGGTTACCAGCTTCATTCGGCGTAGAAGGAATGTAACAGTTGCCATATATAGGAACAAGAACAGGCGCTTTTCCAAAGAATAATGTTTTAGCTATATCTAATGCAGCTGCTGGATTATCTGGTTGATCACCCCATGAATCAACCCAGTAACTGTTTTGAGAAATATTCTTAGAAAGATTCAAAATTGGAAGATTTAAAAGAATTTGAAGTTGTTGTGGAGAAGAAGATCGCCAGTTAGGAAAGTGAGGTCCAATGGGAAGACCTTCCTGGAGAATAGAACGAAGATCAGGAGGGAAAGAAAATTTGAAAGTAGATTCAATGGATTTGAATTCAGAGTCAGTAAGACCAGGAAGAACAGGGATGTTTAAAGATTTGAGATGGTCTATTAGAGTTTTGGCATAGGCTGCAAAAGAGAAGCAAACAAGTTTAGTTTTGGTCGCCATTAATTAATAATGGGTTAATTTTCTTGATGATGATAAAATGTTAAAGAAATGAAGAAGAATTCTTATATTAATTCAAGAAATGGGAAGATATATAAAGATAGGACAAGTGTAAGTTTAGAAATGTTGTTATTGTGTGAGATAGAACGGATTTGGAGGAGTCTGATTAGAGATCATAGAGAGAGAGAGAAAGGTTTGACTGTTATTTAATGGAGGAGTCTGATGACCGGCAAAGAGAGAGCGTGTGGCAACTCACGTGTCATTTTCCTCGACAGACTCGTTTAGTCGGTTTTCTTTCCTTTTTATTTTTTTTATTTTTTTCTTCACCGTTTTGGACGTCACATATTTTAGTTTTATTTAAATTTGAATATTGTTAATTATGATAAATTAAAATAAAATTTAATTACTATGAAATTTTATATTTTAATTAATTATATTAAACAAATTTATATTTTTAAAATTATATTAAAAATATCTGTATTTTGATTTTATTATATTATAAAATTTTTCCATATTTTTTTTTCTTTTTTCCGTTAATTAAACACTAAAAAATTAAATTTTATTTAAAATATTTATCAAAATACCTTCTCACTTCTTCTTACAACAAACTCAAGCAAAATCATTTTTCTTCTTTTTCTTCTTCTTTTTCTCTCTCTCCAGCCATCAATTCATTCTCGAAACACAACTCAGATTCAACTCTACCTTTTTTTATTTTACCATTCTGCCATCACCCCCTTCATTTTATTAACTCACCTGCCATTCTCTGTTACCTCTCTCTCTCTCTCTCTCTCTCTCTCTCTCTCTCTATATATATATACACACACACACAAAGCTTAATGCTTTATTAAGGCCATCTACACGCCATTTTGCCGCAATTTTTCTTTTCCAACCGAGACATAATAATATTTGTGAACAGTAAAATATCAATTTGATATTTTATTATTTTATGTAATTTATATATATATAAATTTTATAATTAAAATTAAAATTTTACAAATAAGTGTATTTTTCTTAAATTTTATTATTTAGTTTTTAATTTATACAAATAATTAATTTTAAAAATTTTCTTTTTTTTTTATAAAATAGATAAAAAAAATATTTTTTTTTAGTGTAAGAAACGGTATTAAAAATAAAGTTATGGTTGAAGATGAAATTAATGTTTAATGTAATATAAATTGTAAAATGATATAAAATTAACTATATTTTGGTGTTTATGGTTAGAAATGATATAAGAATATATTATTGTTTATGGTTAGAAATGATATAAGAATATATATAAAATAATGGAAAAAGTCTGCTAATTTTTAGCATCAGATTCAGGTTTGTTCACTTACAGTAAATTAAATTGTTGTTGCCGTTGTTTTAATTTTTATTTGTTTTCTTTTAATCAAGTTTATTGATTTTTTTTTGGGATTTGATTTGATTTGTAGGGAGAGTTATGTGTTGGTTCGATGTGAAGTTTTGTTTAGGTGAAGATATTATTGTTATTATTATTTAGGTTTTTTAATGGTGATGAAAATGAGAGTTAAAGGAATGCACCAACTTTATTGCATCTCGCTGGAGAGTCCTGGAATTGGGGACTAGTTATTGGAGGCTTCGTTGACTAAAGCGAAATCCTTACCGGCTGATTTTTCCGGTGGATCTGATGGCAATGGCCGACAATGATTTTTGGTTTTTTTGATTTTTTTTAACATCACTGAAGAGAGAAAGAGGAAAGAGAGAATTTTGATGGTGGTGTGGTGGTTGGTGGTAGATGAAAGATGAAAACGATGAAAATTAAAATTTTGGTTTGGTTAATATTAATGCCATTTGAAGAAAAATTAAATAATAAATATGAAAATTTTTAATTTTTTATATATATTTTATAAATTTTTTAATAAAATAATTTTAAATCTTAACGTAAATGAAATAAAAAATATAAATTTTTTTTAATATAATCGATCAAAATACATATATTCATAATAATTAATTCTTATAATACTACAATTATTTAGTATTTGTTAAAATAATGATATTTAAAATATGAATTAATTAATTTTAAAAACATAATAATTACCTTAATATTCTCTGTCTAAAATAATTGAAAGATAATAGTTATAATTTGTTGATAATGGGTTTTATAAGATAAGGATTTATTTGTTCAAAATAAAATACGTTCTATTTCTACCCCTACCCGGAATTAATGGTAATTTTAGAATTACTGTACATCGATCTCTTGCCTCAAGTATCAATGATCAGGCACCTGGGTCTGGGTTACCCCAACTTAAAAAAAATTCTATAAATTTATTAAAATTTTTTTATATAATTTATTAAAATTTAATTTTTTATAAAGTTTTAGATTCACCCTAAATTAATTTTCTGAAAATATTTAAATTATATAAAAAATTTTAAATGTCGGTTCACTCAAAAATAATTTTATGATTTCGTTATTATTAATAATTATAGATATGTTTTAAGAAATTCAAAATCTCAATATAATAAAAACTATATTTAAGAGAGAGTAGTAGATAGTAAGTGTCCGTTTGGCACAGTTTATGAAAAGGAAAAAATAATTTTTTTAAATGAGAAATTAATTTTGACTCAATTTATAGTGTTTGGTAAATATTAAAATTAATAAAAGTAATTATCTGGATAGTTAAAATTTAACTATTTGGATAAGTTAGAAATTGAAACTTTTCAAGATAGCTGAATTTTAGATTAAACGCGTAATTAATTTTAAAAAATTAATAGACAAAAATATCCTTATAAGATTATAAGCAGTTTATAGATTATATTTTACCAAATACAAACATATAATTAATTATTTTTGAAAATATCACTTTTAAGAAAATAACTTTTCTACATATGAAAAATTATTTTCATAAGTTTTGTCAAATTAGGCTTAAATTTATCAAAGATGACTAAGCTGTTATAATTCTCGCGAATTTCATTGAATATATCTACAGCTTAACCCTTCAAAACTGCTAAGAAAGATCTGCTGCTGAGAAAGGTTAGAGCACTTGAAAAAATCCCATAACTATGAGTAATCCCCAAATCTACACAAGTATCTCTAAAGTAATAGAAAATTTTCAATTTTAGGTGCATAAAATAACTAAACACAACTCACTTCGTTTAAAAAAATGGAGGATAAACTTGAGAGTTTTAAAAAGCCAAATTATTAACTAGAGCAGTAGGAAAAACAATAATTAGATGTAAGAAAACTAAGCAAAAAAGGCCAAGGAATGGAGGAGAGAGGAGGTGCCACCGGACACCTAAAGAAGAAATTAGAAGAAAGCCTAAAATTAGAGAGAATGAGGAGAAAAGTTAGAGAAGAGTCAAAAGAAAGTGAATTTAATGTGATTGTACTTGGCTTTTAGAGTTTAGGCTCATGCAGATTTTGGAGTTTACTTTTTGAATCCAAGAATTTATATCTAAGCTTCAATTTTCCCAAAGATCATAAAGGCAAAATGTAGACCAAAATTACTTTTGTTCTTGTTGTGGCTGATAAACGAGTTTTTAGAGAACGTTTGACCTTTTCCTTCTTCTTTTTTTCCCCCTCTTGCAATAGGTTTGAAAAGTTTGAATTTGCTACTTGGTCCTTCTCACTCAATCACACTTTGTTGAATATGATTACAGTAACAGAAAGCACAACCAATTGCCATAAATTTATCAAGTCCTTAGTTTAATTTATCTCATCGCCCCCTGATTCTATCCCTGAAATATGGAATTTGTCAATGTTAGAAAGCTACATTTAAGGTGTTTAATAATATCATTCAATGTTTAAAATTAAAAAATTTTATAATTAATTATTTTAGTTTATTTGATAACATATATTTTAAAGTCTTTATTAAATAAATAAAAAAATATTTAAAATAGTAAGTCAAAAGTTTCATATTAAAAATAAAAAAATAATGAATTATATTTGAATTTGAAAAATATTAATTTTTTAAAAAATATTGCTTGTCTGACTTATAATTTCTTTCACATAATAAAACTTAAAGGCCCAACTCAATATCTAAATTGAAGCACTTCTTTGTTGCAATTCCTTATTAAAAAGCCAAAAGTAAAAGAGGTTAAAAGAAAAAAAAAAAAAAACCATGCATATTGGATTGGATTTTAGATTGAGAATATTCAAAATTCATGAAAAAATATTTAAATTTATGAAATTAAAAATATAAAATATGAAATCAATGGAATTATTAAATTTTTTTATTTGGTAACAAAATAAAATTGTTGAATTTATAATTTATATTCTCATATACCCATATTTAATTGAATAATTAAATTCTATAAATTTTGAAATTATTAATTTATCTTATATCTTTAATGAACTTCTTAACTTTAATCAATATATTTTCATGATAATCAACAATTCTTTATAAATATGAAGGAGCTCTTTATATTTTCATACGTCTCTATATTTCTATGTTTCTTTTTGTGAATTAAAATAATATGATTTGAGAAAAATATTATTCAAATAAAAAATGATAACTTAAATAACTTAAATATAAATATATTTATTAAATAATTATAATTATAATAATAAAAAAAGAAGTCATCCAAATACTTATAATTAAATATTTTATTTTATTTTAATATATAATTGATAATGTTATTATAGTTAACTATTATGTTGAAGGAAGAATCCTTTAAAATGAAGGTATAACATATGATAGATTTTTCAAAATTTATAGATTTCACCCTATTTTTATCAACCAGTGAAAAAAAAGGATGAAATCCATAGATTTATAAATGTTATCACTCAAAATCTCTGAGTCCAAACATGGGCTAAGTTTATATTGGTACATTAGTGGACTTGGGTCACCATCACCCACTAGGCCTGGCAAATCTTATCACCATTATACTGGTATAATGTAGCTCAATGGAGTGCCTGCCTTGATAATAAAAAAAAAAATAAAAAAAAAAATCAAACTCTAATAATTTCATTCCCTTTAAAACCTACTCTGTAAAAATAAAATTCCCAAAATTTTGTACAAAAACTTCATATTTGATATGAATGAAAATGTTTATTTTTCCCTGTACGAATTCAATTTTGAGCCAATTTGTGCCCCCATCTTAATAATATTTGCAATTGCTGATTAACAAGGATATACAACTTGAGCAATCTTGAAAAATACCCACATCAATAGCAAAGGAGAACTTTAACTACATACTGATAACCAAATTAGTCACTTCGCAATTGGCATGTTTGTCATAACTAAAATCCTGCTCCACTAGAAAATTTTGGGCAAACATTTTACCCTGTTCTACAAAAAGTTGGCCCAATTGAACAGAATTTACCAGTGATTGTCAACTTAATCTACAGTCAATCTATCACTACCAAAGAAAATTAGACACAGAGATACCCCCTTGATACACTTTCGAGGAAATGTGAGGAAAATTTCATTACCAGTTACTGAACTGAGGCAGATTTTCACCTTTCGAACAGATGATTTCTTCGCCACCTGAGCTGCCGTTGTCTCCCATTTTGTCCTCGTTTTCATCCTTGGCTGATGCAACCACAGCATCTTCAAGCTCCTCAGAAGGATCCTCTTCATTTGCAAAACTCCATCCAGGAATAAACTTTCCACCTTCTCTGATAACACTACCATTATTGTAAAGGCCCTGCGAGCTTGCATTCAAGACATTTCTTTCACTGCCTTCAGAGTTGATTGTATAAGGCCATCCAAGACACCCATTGTTTCTTGGTCCTAAAAAAGAAGCTAAAACACTTCTATGGTCAATCCCCTGAGCTTGCTGAGTCAAAACTGCAAAAGCATCATTTGTTTCTCCAGTCTTACCACCATCATTATTTTTCATTTCTAACAAGGGACTAAGCCCAACTCCAGATATCTGCATTTGGGGAAGTTCTTGAGGAACTTGATTGTTGAATGTAGGCATCATCACATTGCTTCCATTAGTTTCAATGTTACTGCTATTGTTTGTGAGCACATTTGAGACCTTTTTCTCTTCTTGCTCGTTAATGGCAGTTGGATTTGATGATTTTACTTTATTTTCTGCCTTTTCTAGGATAACTTTCTCAAAAATGTGTGCTTTGGGCTTTCTACCTTGAGTGCAAGGTTGAGATTCATCAGGTGAAGTTAAAGCATCAGCTGAAGCAACTGATCTCCTCGGTCTGCCTCTCTTTGATGCCTGTCCAGATACAGCACTCCCAGTAACATTAGCAGTGGGCTCTTCTATTGCTTGTTTCAGAGATGAAACTTCTGATTCAAGCCTCATTATACGGCTTCTATAATCAGTTATTTCAGATTGCAACTGGTCAATTACAGTCCATAACTGAACGTTATCTGCTGACTGCATCCTCAACAAAAAAAAAAAAAAATGACATGCTCAATCGTTTGTATCCATAACCATATGAAAATAAATTCATAATGATAATAGTAGAAAGGTAGCGGGAAAAAAGAATCATACTTGAGCTTCCCATAGTTGTTGGTGTTTTTGAGAAAGTTTTGCTGCTGGCCTAATGATCCCCTTTTGAGATTGACTGAGGGGTGCTGAGCAATCAGGCACAGTGGGAGGTTGTAAAGAGAAGTAGCCATGTGCTCCTGGGAAGGTATAGAAAGTAGGAGGCTGTGATAGTTGAACTTGACCCCACCATGATGATGGATCCCAAGGCCCTACGAATATGGAGAGTTCAAGGTCATATGGCTCAGATGAAATGCTCTTGAGAGTTACAATGGCATGCAATCATTATGCACTTATGCTATTAATATTAATCAGGCAACACAGTCCAACTACTTAAATCATCCAGCATACGTGATAAATGAAGACAAAATCCTTGTTCATCCATAACACATAATTAAATTAGTAGACATATTAAAATGCAACAAAGGATTTTGCTGCAATGTATGGCTAATTCATGGCCTCGGTAAGAATAGGAGATGTTACCTGGAAAGCCAGGATATGTGCAGCCAAGTTGGTAGCAGAAATTGGGAACCTGAGGTTGGTCTTTTGAGGAAGTCCCTCCTATTACACCAGGAGCCTGCCAACTAGCATTAATTGATCCAAGAGCAGTCAATGGCTGAAATATAGCAGGTGCATTCACTCCAGGCAGGTGACAACCAGGTTGCAGAGGTAGCCAAAAGGGTGCGGTTGACTGCAGTAGATGGCCTTGTTGGCCGGCAGGATTTAGCGGCAAATGAGGTAATTGATGCCACTGGCTCAAAGCAGTGGATGGAGGAGATTGGGTAGATACACAAGGTTTTGAACTTGAGGAGGGTTGTTCTAAATTATTTTGAGGTGTGTATGGCCATTGAAGAATCAAAGGCGAAGGGTATTGCTTATTGAGAGAAGGTGCATTGTCATGTGAAGGACTATTAGCTTCCATACTCTTTGTAGCAAATGCAACATTAGGTTGGTTTTGTTCTTCCTTGTCCTGTTCATCATTAGATTCACCTCATTATATAATATACATTGGTATCAATAGAAATAGCTTGCTTCCACATACTTCATGACAGATTTACCTCTGGTTCTTATCATGCTATCAATTACCATAATCATACCATAAGGGGGCAAGAAGCTAATTGTCTGTGTTCAAACTCCAGACAACTAAAAGGGTAATTTTCAATTTTTTGTCAAAGGAAAGTCCTATAATATCCCAACAAGAAATTGAATAGCACTATTTCGCAATGATTATGCTTTATTTTCTTAATTTAAGTTAGAACCCATTACTCAGATAAATCGGCTTTAGGCATTTATCTTATCTAAAAAACAAAAAACAAAAGAAAGAAACAAAGAACCCTACCATTGCATTCTGTGAGTCAACTCTTTCTAGTAAAAATGAGCAAAAAGGTACAGTAAGTCAAAGACAACAAAGGCCCACCATGGCCTACAAGCTATGGGGTTTTCAGAAGCGTAAGGTTTAAAAGAACCGAGGAATTAAACTGATAAAAAAGAAAAATAAGAGAAACCCATTTGAGAAAATTAGGAAAAAAGTCGAGGGTTCATACCAGCAAGTTATTTGAGTCAGGTTCATGACTATTAGCTGAAGCAACTTTGAGATCGTTTTTCTTCCTTTCCATGAAACCCCAAAAACAGTGGTTCTTATTGAGAGTTGCGAGCAAACTTACTTACTGTAGCAGCTGCAAATACTCTCTCTCCCTAATACCACACTAGAGAGAGAAAGAAAGAGAGGGTCAAACTCAGAGAAGAAGAAGAATAGAAAAAGAAGTCGAATGTCTTCTTCAGGGGGATAGAGAATGTGAAGGAATTTTCAAGCTCTTTACTGTTCTTGTTCTGGTTGCAGACTTGTCCTTCCGTCTGTTGCAAACCAAATGATTACTGACTATAATAAAGAAATATATAGATTATGAACACTTCTTGATTATTTATATTTGTACGAAAAGGAATATAATGTGGTTGGAGTCAAACTACAGAGTGAAAAGAAAAATAAGTATTCTTCAAAAATAAAATAAAAAATGTAATGGAAAGCAATTATTATTTTATTTACTTGTTTATCAATTATATTGGAAAAAGTGAACATGTGATAATAAATTTAAATTTAAATTTTCTTCGAGAGTGTTTACAGATTATATATTCTAATAATGAATTTATAGTTTAGTGAAAGTGGTTAGTTTATAAGAGTAAAATATTTTGAATTTATATAACAATACAAATCAAATATATCAAAAAAATTATATGATGCTTGTAGAAGCCCTAAATTATTTTCACCTCACTCATTAAAATCAATAAGTAATACATATTTAACATAATATGATTTTTTTATTTTTTTTTTCCATGAAAAGATAATAATTTTTTTTTATATTATTATTTCATTCAATTGGTATACTAGTTTGTTGTCGAGAAAGAATGCATAACATTATATTATAAGGTATACCTTCTCAAAGAGAGAATGGCAATTTTCTATTAAGTTTGAGAAGCTTGGAATTCTCATGCAGGGAACTTTTTATTTCTTGAAAATTTAACATGATAGTGCAAATCTAATAAATTAGATTTATGCTCTCTAAAGAAAGTTTTACTATTCTAGTTAGTTTATCTCATCTCAAACAAGATTCACTAGGTAATTTAACAATAATTATAAACTTAGAAAAGAAGATTTGACATCTAAAAAATTACCTTTCATATAAATTTATAAATGAAAATTACCTTTTTTATTAATACCCTTTAATTTGGACATCCCAATAGTGAACATTACAATACACAATATTGGTATGGCAAATGCATCCATTCCATACAATCACAAATTCACAATAATAGTGCAAGTAGAATTATCTATCTAAAAGGAATGTTTTAGAGTAATTTGTAATATGGTTACTAAATTATAGATCAAATTTTAATATGATTATATATATAATTTTTTTATTATTAAAATTACTAAATAAATTAAAAAATTATATTGTAATTTTCAGGTAAAATTGCTGCTGAATTTACTAATGTGACAATTAAGTAATCCAATTAGATGTTGACACACCAAAAAAGTTTTATATAAATAATGTCATATCAGTTTAATTCATAATCATTGAACTATAAATCAAATTCTTAATCACTTACGTATTTTTTTTATTATTATAATCATTACACAAACTTGATAATTCTAATATAATTTTTAGGCTAATTTCCAATAAATATCTTAAGAACACTGATTAAAAATGATTATTTCAGATAAAATATAATTATAAAATAATTATATTAAAAAAATATAAATAAATTAATATAAAAATGAATTGAATGAGGAAAAAAAAATTAATAGAGTCATATTTTATTACAATCGCTACCATTTCAAATGATAGGTCAGAATATTTTTTTCACTTATTTATTTTATTTTTAAATTTATTTATTTAATATTATCTAAATTTTTAATTTTTAAGGTCTCTCATTAAAAAAATTGTTAACAAAATTGATTTTTTTAATTAAAAATTTGAAATTCATTTGAATTTTATTAAATAATATTTCTATCATTAATAAGTGACGAAAAGTCACATGTAAGAAAGGAAAAAATAATGAGAAAAGAAATGACAAATAATTAATATATTAGTCTCATCAGACAAATACATCACAGTTGAAAATTTTATCTTTATTTCATTCTATAAAAAATAATGAGATATGACAAATTTTTATATTTTTTATATTTAATTTATAATAAATTAAAATCAAATAATAATAATTTGATTTTATAATATTGATATTATTTATATAATTGAGAATTATAAATTTTTTTTTAGCATTAAGATGATAAATTAAATCTAAATATATGTTTCACGTAATTATATACTTTATTAATTGATTATATTTCGGAGTATTATAAATCTAAATTTAAATTTTAAGTAAAAGATATATTGACTAATTTTTCATGTTTGAATTTCTAAATTATTTAAATTGGTATAAAAATTATAATAGAAGTATCAACTTTATTTAGTGACTATAATAATAAAAAAAAATACATATGTGAATATTAGAATTTAACTTATAGTTAATGATCATACTAGAATTTTGCCCATAATTTAATTATCATATTACAATTTGACTTATAGTTCAATGATTATGTAATAGGCTTATGTAACATTTTTTTTTTTGTGAGTTATTATCTGATTAGGTTGCTTGCCGACTACGTCAACAAATTCGTACGAAATTTCACCCAAAAATTATAATAGAATTTTTTAATTTATATAATGATTTCAATAATAAAAAAATTACATATATAACCATATTAAAATTTGACCTATAACTCGGTGTTAATGGAGATAAATTACCCGAATGTTTCACTCACCAACATGTCTTGCAGGTACACGAGGTAAAGAAATTATGCTGCTTCAACAGAAGCGAAACAAAATATATTGTCTACAGCTATTTGAAGAAGCATCCGATTTATCACATTGGTGAAGAACATTAGGAACACAATAGGTAAAATCATGCACGTAGCTCTCTGCACCTTGGCAAGATCACCGCCCGGAACAACAGTGGGCGGCTGGTAGTTAATACCACACTTAAAGCCAGTTGAACACCAGTCAACAAATTGGATGGTGCGCTTAGTCTTGATGGTTGCCACAGCTACATTGACATCCTTAGGCACTACATCACCTCTGTACATCAGGCAGCAAGCCCTATACTTGCCATGGAGAGAGGATCACACTTGGCCATCATAGAAGAAGGCTCAAAAGCACTGTTGGTTATCTCTGCAACAGAGAGCTGCTCATGATACGGCTTCTCAGCAGGGAGCATAAGATGAAAGCATGAAGTAAATCCTGGGTTATGGGACCAAGTTAGTCTGGAATTCAGTCACGTCAGCATTTATAGCACCATCAAACCTCAGAGGTGCAGTGAGTGAAGATATCACACCTTAATCATCAAACAAAGATGTTGAAACCTGAAGTGGGATGAATGAGTTTTAGTTCCAAAAGGGAAAATGAAATGTACCTGAGAAACCAAACGGTTAAAGTTGGTATAGGTTGGGCGCTCAATGTCAAGGGGGCACCTGTAAATATCATATATAGCCTCATTATCAAGCAACACAGCATCATCAGTGTGCTCTAGAAGGGAGTGTCTAGAAAGGACACTGTTGTATGTCTCAACAACAGATGTTGAATCCTGTGCTGAGGGATAGACCGTAAAGCCAAGCTTGGATTTACACAGACGTTCTAACAAAAGAGAGCCAAGACCTGACCTAGTGCCTCCACCAACTGCATTAAACACCAAGAACCCTTGGAGACTAGTGCAGTTGTCAGCAAGCTTCTGGATATGATTCAAGCAAAAGTCGACAATCTCCTTACCAACTGCAAAAGCAATAGAAAGACGAAGTAGAGATGTCAACAATTAATGAAAAGTGAGCAACAGTAAGTAAATCATAGAGCATAAAGGAAGGATAATATATTTACTGGTATAGTGGCCACGTGCAAAGTTGTTAGCAGCATTTACTGGTATGAGATGCTGGAGCTATGTTCCAGTTCTAACTTCATCAATAACAGTAGGCTCTAGATCAACAAAAACTGCACGAGGAACATGCTTCCCAGCACCAGTCTCACTAAAAAAGGTATTGAAGGCATCATCACCTCCACCAACAGTTTTATCACTTGGCATCCGGCTATCAAGCTGTGCAAGACATAATATACATGCTTAGTAGTGATCTCACAACTACCAAAAAAAAACAAGGTTTGCCTTCAAATGCTGAATCTAAACAAGTAGTAATTAATGCCCTAGACGAACAATACCATTTATTTATATATGTGTTCAATACACACATGAAATCACATATATGACGAGACTAAAGTTAGCAATATTCGGAAATGAAATATTTTTCTGTTTATTTCCCAAAAATATTTAGCAAGAGAACTAGAGAGAACAGATGCTATCGTAAATAAACATTCAACAAGTCCAAGAGTTCTACACATCCAAATACACTTAAAATTACTGTGCAAGTAACTAACAAATGTCAGGCTAAAACTTAGCTGTTACAAGTTAATGACATTCAAAATGAAAGGTAGAGATACTAACACATTATGCAAAACGTTAATCGAAGCAATACATTGTACTAGAAAAGCAAAAACATTCATCTTAAAATAACTCTAAGATGAATAGAGGCAACAAAGAATTTGGTCTTCCAAGATGCAGAAAATGTACATATTTGAATGGATTTTCAATGCCTGTAGCAACTAAAACACCAAATCAGGCATACCATTCATTCACTCAACAGATCATTAGCACATAACTGAAGCAAATAAGGCCATGGAAGTCCAAATCTGGTGAAGATTCAAGGAAATTGTGACATTATCACGCAGATATGATATTAATGTAACACATTAACAACATTTAACATAGTACAATAGAGTGTATATCTGGATCTAGCAATACTTGTTTCATACACTTCGTATAAATTATAAAAACTAAAAGAACTGATAAAAAGAAATTACAAAATCAAGAACAACAAACATCAAATCTAGATCTTGTAAAATGGCAGAAGATTAAGTACGAAATTACTCGAAAGGAAAGCAAACAAAATGAAATTTCAATCACCAATAAAGAGATAATATAAATTCACGGAAAACAAGTGAAAAAGAAAAATAGAATTTTGTACAAATTAATAGAGATAAGAACCTGAATGTCGTGCTCGAGTTAGTAAAGTTCCCAGCAGGCATTGTCGACTTCAATACTGGCCTCACCGATGTGAATCGAAATGCTCTTTCTCATTTTTACAGAGGAGAACTGGACATAGAGAAATGTATTCAAAGAAGAGACCTGAAGTTTATTAAGACGCCTTGTTTTGAAACAAAATTGTTTCGGTTTGACCCGAACCGAATTAATCAAATTAAAATTTCATTGAATTAATTTTTGAATTAAATTCTAAAATTTTATAAAATTAATAAAATCAAATCCATATATCCAATCCGGTTATTCAGTTATTTTAATTTTTTAATAAAATATATATATAATTATTGAAATATATATATATAATGCAATCCGCATAATTATTTTAAATTTAAAAAAAAAAATCAAACTAAATAAATTAAAATTTATAAAAAATAAATTAAATTAAAATTTAAATTTAAATCAAACTAAACACAAACACCATACTATATTTGGCTTTATTTAGTTTTCGATTTTTTCTCGCTGTTTTTCTTTCTCTCTCGCTTGAGTTTATAAAGGAGTGAGTGTTAACCACAGTTAGCTGAACCGTGGTTATATTAAGACTGCCAGTAATTAACCACGGTTTTGCCAGCATTCACTAAATTTAAATTTAATTGTTCTTTTGCCCTTCGGCGGGAGCTTAGTGTTACAATTTCTTTTTTGAATTTGAATTGTCTTTGATGAAAAACGACACCGTTGCAGTTAATTAGGATGCGTATTTCAGACCTATTCTGTTCGTACTTATTTGATTATATTTCTTGAAGTTGTGAACTGGAATTTTAAATAATCAAAGTGATCTTTATAATATTATTTAATTTTATATACTATTTATTGAATTGAGCTTGACTCATTTTATTTGAAAATTTTCAAAAAATATTATAATTACTTAAAATTAATATTAAAACAAATCTAAAATATAAATAATAATAATTATTATTATTATTTCGATTTAAAAAATTTGATCATATTCCGTCATAAATAATAATCACAATTTAAAATATTGCTGAATTAATTAAAATTTAATAATTTGTTTTAATAATTTAATTTACAGTTTTTATATTTTTATTGTCTATGTTGATGAAGAATTAATTAAAATAGAATAGAATAAGAAATAAGTAATTTTATTAATATAAATTGAAATTTAATGACTTTGCGATAAGCAGTAATGCTTAATTTACCAAACTAGAATAGATGATTTGTAGATTCGGTAGTCACTTTTTCCACCATAACTGTGTATAAATTTTTTCTTCAAAGTTTTTAATAAAAGTATTTTAATTGAAATGGAGCTTAATTATCTTTTATGACTTGTGTTTCGCTCGACTTGCTTTCAAAGATACTAAGGTCTACTGGGTACTGGCAAAGAATGTTATGTTTGGATGGAGCGGGTGGCTGTGTATTTATGTAGTAATTTTTTATGTATTATATTTTAAATATTTAAAATTTTTTATAAAAATTATAATTTGATAATATTTAATATAATGAAATATTTTTTATATAAAATAAATATTAAATAGATAAAAAAAAATATTATAAATTTTATTTATTTTACCTAACAATTTAGATTTAATATATTTATAATGCATTTTGAACTATCCATTTGATTTTTATTTAGTATAAAAAATATATTATTGGATTCATTGTATCAAATATTATCAAATTATAATTTTTAAAGATTTTTATAAAATTTTTTAAATACTTAAAATATGACACATATTAAAATATTATATAAAAATACACAATTATCCCCTTCAACCCGTTATGTTCCTTTTTGGCGGATGGGCCAACTAATTACAGGGTTGAAAACTGATACTATATATAAGTTTTGAAATTTATGAACTGAATTAAACAAACAAAAAACTTTAAAGTCAAAAAACAAAAGCAATGGCGATATTTAATTATGGGCCTAGCTTGGATCTAATTCAACGAATATTTATTTTCTTTTTGGAATTATTAAACTCATAGGGTTTTTAATAGCATTTCATATATATATTTTATAAGTTTTGGAGTTTGTGATAACTTTTGATTTTAATAGAAACTATTTTTCTTAATGAAAATATTATAAATTTAAAAACTTTTTAGAATTAACAATTTTTATTATCTATTAATTTGATACTCCGTCTAAAATCAACAAATTTTTTTAAAAAATTTGCTATTGAAAATTATGGCCTCCCTCTCTAATTATCTAAACCACTTAAAGGACTATCATCCTAGACATATTTATTATTATAGTTTTTTTAAAATTTTTGTTTATTTAATTTATATTTTTCTTCATTTATTAAGATATATGGTTGGATCATGCTACACAAAATTTTTCATATAAGTCGCAAACTATATTTTTATTTATGTTTGAAAATTATCAATTTTTCTCACATCATCTTAAGACGATTTTTTTATCATTTATATTTTTCACATACGCATAATAATTAAAGATAAATTACAATTTAATCTATAAATTTTGACCTAAAATATAAATAAATTTCTCTATTTTGATAAATTAAGAACAGTGTCCTGTATTTTATCTTCATAAAATGATTCAGCATTTTCACTCATTTTGTATACTTTTTTCATTAAATTTTATATGAAATGGCTAAAATATCCTTAAAAACTATAACCCTCTTCGGTGAAGCCTGTCTTCAACATAAAAACTATAACCCTCTTCGGTGAAGCCTGTCTTCAACAACCACAATCTTCCTTCCCTTTTTTAATTCTGTCTTTTCAATTCTTAACGGCCACTATTGAAAATCTTGGCCCTCTATCAAAATTCTCAAAAACCCAAAAATTAAAAATAAAGAACAACAATCCAATTAAGATATAAAATTTCAATCTCAATCTCAAATAGTACATAATAATAAAATTGAGAAGTGCTTAAATAGTTTGATAAAGCAATCAACAGCAAGAGCAACAACAACTACAAAACTTCTGCAGTCTAATGTACAAATTACTTGTCCTAATGTCAACCGAACTTAAGTACCCCATTCACTGTAAGATGAATCATACCCTTAAGTATATATCTCAATCAGATACAAAACTCTAAACGGCAGCACCAAACAATTGCTATGCTGCCATTATTATCGTCCTAGCTACTAATGGTGTGGATGGTAGTGGAATTGTTGGTTCCGGCGATTAAAAAGGTTGAAGCAGTT
Source organism: Aleurites moluccanus (assembly GCA_948193065.1). Lineage (NCBI taxonomy): Eukaryota > Viridiplantae > Streptophyta > Magnoliopsida > Malpighiales > Euphorbiaceae > Aleurites > Aleurites moluccanus. The sequence continues at coordinate 39,945 of CANXYC010489493.1, forward strand.
GTGAAAAATCAAAGAGGAAGATGATGTGATTAACTTGGAACCAAAATCGGTGACCAGAGCATGAATATAGGCCTAGATCCAGGAGCCCAGAGGTAATAGATCAGCGCTCGAAGGCTTAATCGTTATGTATTGTCTATGATGGCCAGCATTTGGTGGAGATTTTCCAAATTAACAAATTACACGCATTTGTTCTTTGTTGCTTTTTTCTTGTTGATATTTTTCATTTGCTTGCTCTGTTCTTGATGCAGCTCCGGTCGATGATGAAGTGCAGGATGCGAAGAAAAAGGGACAAAGTGAAGGACGCGGAGAAGAGAGGAGAAGAAGCTCGACAGATGTGCTCATCAGCCAGCTCCATCACCACCACCACCACCACCATCAGCAATCTCTATTCGTTGATTGCCTCCTTTGCCTAATAATCACCATCAACGACAAAAAAATTTCAGGACAAATGGTATATACAGTAAACAAACAGAGGGTAAGGATGAGGGCATTACTTACTTATTTTTTAACAGAACTCACACAATTTATACGACGAAAACGTTATCATTAATTTCTCAAAATACAGAATTTCAATTGTTTTTTAGCACAAAACACGGGGATTAAATTATAAGTTATCCATTAATTAAAAATGCAATTGCATGCAAAACAAGTGCGGATGTGCTATCTTCACCTATGCTTCTAAGCCAAGCACTAATAATGTGATGAATAAGTACACTCCAGAGTTCTATCATTTAAAGTACATAAAATGATACAAGCGATTATTAAGCCAATAATTTGGTAATTTTTAAGAATTCAACTTTTGATTTTATCGAGCTACTAGTTTAAGAACAACTCTTCCCTTTAAAAATATTCAATGTACTAAAAGAAATATGTAAATTTAATAGTTGAATATTATCTCATAATATTATTTAGGTCTAATGATAAAATAAAACTTATATTTTTACCTTTTTTTAATTCAATTCCCAATATTAATTTTTATTAGATAAATAAGGATTAATTACTATTTTTCCGTGTAAAACGACCTAATACACTATGTGTCCCTGACCTTTTAAAAATATATTAACTCCCTCTTAACGAATGTCACAATAGACCATTCCATCCAATTTTGTTGTTAGTCAAACATTAGTTAACTCTATAAGAGCAGTAAAAATATAGAAATATCCTCACTTTTTAATTTTAATTAATTACATTCTATTTTTACTTTAAAATTTTTTTTAGGGTTAAAAAAATATATTTTCATACTTTTGACAAATTTAAAAATAAAAATTTTTATTTTTTAAAAAATAAAAATAAAAATAAAAAATAAAAAATAAAAATATTTTTTACTTTTTATTTTTAAATTTGTCAAAAATATGAAAATAAACTTTTTATTTGTATTAAAAAATTTAAGAAGAAATAATTTAATTTCTTCTTAAATTATTTTTTAAAATAAAAAATAACAAATAAAAAATATTTTTTAAAAAATATTTTTGTTTATTTTTTATTTTAAAATTTTTAAAAAATATGAAAATAACCTTAAAAAATTTTTTAAAAGAAAAAATATAATGTAATTAATTAAAAATAAAGGGTAAAAATATTTTTATCTTTTTACTATTCTTATAGGGTTGATTAAAGGTTGACTAATAGCAAAATTGGATGAAATGATCTAATAATATATTATGACATTTGTCAGGAAAGTTAATGTATTTTAAAAAAGTCAGGGAGAATTTAAGTCATTTTACAAAAAAAATTAATAATTAACCCATTAAATAATTAAATTATTTAATATTATCACATAACAGGTCACTCCCTATTTATGACCTAATATTTATCTTACGTGTAGATTAATCGTAATATACTAATTAAAAAGAAGTCATATCAGATAACACGGCTTTATCTAATAACATTTTAAATCTAAAACCCTAACTTTTTTTCATATTGACTTCTCATTTAAGCATAGTTATTTGTTTGCATCAGTTCTGTATTTTGCTAATTCTAGATTTGTTCCATTTGTGAACTTCAAATTCAAACCATTACTCACGGCATTGCCCATATAATAATAAATTATACAAAAATAATTATGTAGGTGTTTGGCAATCCAATTATTTAATTGAGAGTTTATTAAAATTGATTTTACCAAATTTATTGTCTAACATCCAAAATCACATTTTACTATAATAAAACACTATGCATTACAATAAAACGTGATTTTAAATCTTTAAATTGAGAATTCAAACATGCCTATAATTTTAAATAATTCTTTATACCCAAAATCTTAGTATAAAGAAATTAACTCTTGTGACTTGAGCTCTTGTCAATTAATAACTACATCCAAGCCCAAGCAACAACCAATTTTGATCTGGATGCCTAGGAAAGTTGTTCAGTAATACCGTTTAATCTCTTTGGACAAAAGAGAACTTAAAATATTGCGTGATGATAACTTTGTCATGGCTTCTGCCATCATAGTCTTTCAAGAAACTCCTCAATAACCTGAATACATGCCTACAAGTAAGATTACAAGCTAAATGAAAATCAAGACTGTGGATCTGATCACACTCACAGATAGCCTTTTGAAAAGCTACCAGTTCGCGGTCTGGAAATAAATCCTCCATATGGAAATTCCATCTTACTTCCAATAATAACAAGAAAGGGATCATTAGTGAACAAAATCTGGTTACACAAGTCAAATTTTCATGGTATTCTCTGGAAACTGCATGTAATTGAAGATATCTTCAAATAATTCTTTACTGATATATTGAAATCACAATCAAAACAAAACAAATAAAAAAAAAAAAGCAAAGAAAAAATTACTCCTATAATAACATAATTAAGCTTTAAATGTAACTAGATTGACAAACTCTGTTGACTTCTACTCTTTGCCCAAAATCTTGAAAATTAAATAATTAGTATATTAAGATTAATTTACTGGTAAGATAAATAACATGTTACAAAAAGGGACAACTTATTGTATGATAATATTTAACTATTTTAAATAGTTTGATTATTTAATTGATAAAAATTAAAATTTGAGATTGAACTGGAAAAATAGGGAAAGTATAAATTTTATTTTATAATTAGACTTGTTATTTATTAAATCGTTTTGTCTATAAAGTTTTTTAACTAGTGTACTAAAAAAAGCAACTTATTATTTTTTATTTTTTTTAACCATCAAATATTTAATAGTTATTGACTCTAATTAATTAGAATTTCTCTCTCATATTGGAGAATTTGTTTAAGAAGAATAAAATCTTTGATTTCAGTATATTCCAGTAAGAAAGTATCACTGCAGGTAGGACAATAGGAATCATCATATATTTGTACAAGCCATAAATTATTGAAAATTACAATTATAATTTTAGCCTTCATTTCAATTATCATGTCATTACAATTTACAATCTATTTTTCCACTTGCAAGAGCGAGACTAGTCATTCACTAATTTTTCCTCTTCCTTGCAAGTTAAGGTATAAATAAAACTATGCTTTAAACTAGATAGCTTAAATTAGTTCTAGCCAAAAAGTAATGACTAGGTTACTAGACAATAGATATAGATTCGGTTCCTCCCCAATTCTCACAAAGAAAAAACCAAGACAAAGATGAATTCTTTGAAGCATCAATAAGGACGAGAAAATTTCTTATCCTTGAGCAATTCAACTACTCTTCTCATAGAAGGCCTGTTAATGGGTAATGCAGAAGTGCAAAGAAAAGCTACATTCAAAACCTTTTTAATTTCTTCATAATCACATGTAGATTTATTCATTCTTGAATCAATAATCTGTTCTACGTCTCTGAAGCAATCATTGGCATTATCAGTTGATTCTTCAGTTGATGATAAAATAACCTCAGTAACCCACTTCACTATATCATTGTTCACACCAAAGCTCGAGTCATTTGGCCTTTTGCCTGTGATCAACTCCATTAGCAATACTCCAAAGCTATACACATCACTCTTTTCTGTCACTTTAAGAGTGTAAGCATACTCTGCAAATTAATATAACAGTAAAAATAAATAAGTTGGAGTGTTAGTCGAAACCAAATTTACCAAAATAAATAAAATTTACCTGGAGCAATGTAGCCGTATGATCCAGCGATACGAGACATAGCAGCATCACCCTCGCCCACCTCACTCTGCAACATCTTAGCCAACCCAAAATCGGCCACCTTTGGTCTCATCTCCTCATCCAACAAGATGTTATTACTCTTCACATCCCTATGCATAATCGGCGGTACACAATCATGATGCAAATAAGCCAACCCCTGCGCCGCCCCAACAGCCACCGCAAACCGCTCTGGCCAATCAATTAAACCAACATCTTTTTCTCCATGCAGAACATCACCCAAGCTCCCATTCTCCATATACTCATAAACCAAAATTCTGAACCCCTCTCCACTGCAACACATCAGCAATTTTAGAATATTAACATGCCGGATTCGACCCAAAGTCTCAACTTCGGATCTGAAAACGGATTCTGTTTCGGTTTTCTTGTTATTACCTCCCCAAAGTCTTTTAACTGCAACTATCTGTTCTGACTTGAGTTTAACTTTGTAAACCTGACCTGACCCACCAGAACCGATTACATTTTCTTTCGTCAAGTGTGGAAATATATCTTCTCCGCTGAACCCGACCCGTTGAAATACAGTCACTTTATACTGACATTTTGGTTTTCTTACAAATACGGGTTTGACTTTGAAGAACCACAACAGAGACCCGACAAGAATTATAACGCAAATGGCTAAAATGGCTACAATGTACAAGGTGGCGGGTTTGGGCTTGGAGCATGAAGGTAACGGTTTAAGATCCGGACTGCATAGATTCGGGTTACCCAATAAACTCGGTAAATACAGTGCTCGAGCGAAACCGGAAGGTACCTTGCCATATAATTTATTATTAGAGACGTTGAACTCATTAAGCTTCAACCTTGTCAATTCGACCGGAATTTCACCGGTAAGTGAGTTATCGGAAAGATCGAGATTTGTTAATAGCAGTAAGTTGCAGAGTTCCGGTGGAATCTCGCCGGAGAATCTATTTCTTGATAAACTCAACTCAGTTAAATCAGTCAACAAACTCACTGAACTAGGAATAACTCCAGAAAACATGTTCTCTTGCATTTCCAGCTTCTGCAGTTTCTTCCATTCCGTTATACATAAAGGCAATTCACCATGGAATTGATTTCGGCTCAAATTTATCTCGTTGAGCTCATGCAATTTGCAAATTTCCACCGGTAATTCGCCGGAGAATTTATTGCCGCAGATTAAAAGGCGAGTAAGTCCTCGAGGAACAGAGATTGAAAGAATAATTGATCCTTCAAATTTGTTATTGAATAATTCTAGAAGATCGAGAGCAGGGAGACCCCAGAATTTGTTTGGCACAGAACCGGAGATTTCATTATTACCAATCCTCACATAATTTAGACTGCTACACTCACCTAATGACTCGGGCAAACTCCCAGAGAAATGATTTTCAAAAGCGATAATACTTTGAAGCTTTTTCCGGTGACAGAGATACTGCGGCAACTCACCTGTAAAATTATTGGTCGAAACATCAAATATTTCCAAATCAGAGTACCTGCCAAGATTCGCCGGTAATTTTCCCGTAAACCTGTTATTGAAAATTTTAAATTCAAATAAATTTGGACTCAAAGCCAAAACCTCTGGGATTTCTCCGGTGAAGTTATTGTCGTTTAAATTCAAAGATTCGAGTTGCTTTACAGCAATACTTTCCGGTAATGTACCAGAGAGATTGTTCTGTGAGACATCAAATCGGAGCAGAGCACTTAAATTCGATAAACTATCAGGTAACTCACCGGAAAGTTGATTGATATATAGCTCGATTTGTTTTATGCTTTTCAATCCTGAAATGGTATCAGGAATCTTACCAGTGAGGAAATTATTTGACAAATCAAGATTATACAACGAGCTCAGTTTCCCAATCGAGTCAGGAATTTCTCCAATAAGATTCATACCAGCAAAATACAAATTCTCGAGCTTCGATAAATTACCAATGTCATTGGGCAAATGACTCGGCTTGAACGGATTCCAAGCCAGTTCCAAGCGAGTTAACTTGGTGAGATTGGTTAAGAAAAATGGAACTGAACCATTAAGAAAGTTATCCATCATAGAAAGCACTTCCATGGACTGAAACCTGCCAAAACTAACCGGAATATCACCTGAAAAATTGTTGCTGGAGAGATCAAGGACTCGTAAGTTGACAAAATCCGGGAAGAAATCAGGCAACTCACCGACGAATGAATTCAAGGCGAGGGACAAGACAGAGAGGTGTGAACATGGAGACAGATCACGAGAAGTGAGAGTAACATTGAAGGAGTTATCAGACAGAGTAAGGTTCTGGAGTGTCCGAATCCGACAGAACCCAGTAGGAAACCCACCAGAGATATTAAACCCGGATAAATCAATTGAAATAACAGAATGATTATGAGAATCACATGTAATGCCAGTCCAATTACAAGCAGAATTGGGGTAAGTACTTTGAACCCAGTCATTAATATTCCCATAGGGGTCGTCAAGCTGCTCATTCTTGACTCTAATCAAGATTTCAGAGTCACCAGAAAGAGAAAGAACCAAAGAACAGAGTAAAGAGACGAAATATAGGCTTATAAGAGATTTCTTGATTGTTGTAGGGCGAGTCATTTTAGAGTGAAAAAACAGAGTTTTGAGTTACTTGAGAAAGGTTTTCGAGTATAATATAAGTGAAGAGATGGTGATAGCTTGACAGGTAGTAGGCAAAGAGGTTAAATGGGAAAGAAAATTTAACGAGGATTTCACGTGGAAAGAGCTTGTTGATCTTTTTGGGCAGTGCATAAGCGCATATGCATCATAGTGCAGAGAAAGAGTAGAGAACAGTGATTATTGATTTGGCACACACAAAGAAAGGTAGGTAATTAGGAGGCTATAATTTCGAAAGGTAGTGGTGCAAGTGAAACGTGATTCTGCTGGCCTTTTTTGAGGAAAGTGACAATGTTGATTGAGTGAATTTAGTGTCAAATAAGAAATTTCTTAAATTTCCAAAGATTCTGCTGGCCATTTTTTTTTTTTTAAAGATTAGAGAAATTATAGTTATTATTTGATTTAATTGTTATTTATAATCTATAGCAGAAATATTTATAGTCTAATTTAATCGATTTAAGATAAACCAAATTAATTATATTAGTTTATAAATCATTTAAATTATATTCAAATTAAATAAAATTAAAAATTATTCAAATCAACTTCTTAAATATTGGTTAATTTGAATTATAAGATAAAAATATTAAAAAATAAATATTATATAAATTAAAATATTTTTATAAAATGAAATTATATTTAAAATACAGTTATAAAAAATCAAAATAAAATTAATTATATTTTAAATATATGAAAATTTTATATTATGTAATGAAAATCAATTTAAATGAATAAAAAAAATATCATAATTTAATATAAACAAAAAAATAAAAAAAAGCCCCTATACTATTAGAATTTAGGTACATATAAATCAAAATATATAATTTTAATATCATTCTATTCGATTTAATCTTAGTTGATTTTCATATATTCAAACTATAATAAAATTAAAAAGTTCGATTTAACTATTTTTTAAGTCAATTTGAATCATATTAATAATAAAATTATGATTTTTAATTTAAAGATTAAATTGGATCGATTCAATTTAATTAATTTTTATGCAGCCTTAACTAGTAACTAGTGGTTGTTAAATAATAACTAATTATTATAAAATTTTGATAAAATTATTATTAGTTGTTAACTGTTAATAACTATTAAAGAAAAATATTAATATTTATTTTTTTATTTAGATATTATTTTTAAAATAGTAATTAATTTTTTATTTAAATAAGTATAAATTATTTCAAAAATTTTAAATTAAATTTTTTATAAATAGTAATTATTTGATTACCTAAAAATTATTAGTTATTCATAATTAAATAAATTTAGTATAACTTTAAAAATAAAAAAAAATTAACAGTCATATTAAAAAATTTTATCAAATATTCATATAATTTTTTTTTTAATTAGATAGAACTTTTATTTATAAATTACTAGTATGCAATAAACACAATTTTAAAGATATTTACACTTGCAAAATCATATAAATATCCATATTAATGGATATCTGGCTTTGAACCTGGGATATTGAAATTCCAAACCACATCCCTTACCAACCAAACTGTGGACTTATTCACTTGAATACCAACCGAACTGTGAACGTATTCACTTGAAATTATTGTTGTTAAAGCATCTTTTATATGTCTCAAATTTACTATAATAAAAAGTTAATATATAAAAATAATAATTTAATGAATTTTTTATTATTTAAATTTAAAATAAAAAGTAAATTTGATTCTTTATATATAAAAAATTAATTTTACTTTTTATTTTAAATTTAATTTATAAATTTTATAATTTTATATGCATTTATTTTTATTAATTTTTTCACATATTACTATTTATTAATTATCTCATTTATTGGATATGTTTAGAGAATGCAATTTTATCCATCCTATTGCATATCTCCGATTCTAATAAGTGGGGCAGAATAAATATTTTAATTTATATATGAATCGAGGTTAGGTAATGGGATAATCCACCCGAATCTATCCCGTAATATATATTTTTACTTTTAATATTATATTTATATATTTTTAATTTTTAATTATTTTATTAAAAAATAAATTATATAATGTGGATATGTAGAAAAAATATATATAAATGAATATATATATATATAATAAAATAATGTTAAATTTTTTTAAAAGTAAATAAAAATATATATATTTAAATGGATATTACCCACCCGTTACACTTGTTAAATGAAACGGATAATAAGATAGATGATATTATTTTTGAACAAATAAGATTATAATTTTGCAAATCCCACCTTAACCTATCTATATTATAAGTTTAAGTTCAAGTTTAACATAATATCTATAGTATTCTACTCGATTCGTTTATAATGAAACCCATATAAATCTCAAGTTGATATTATTAATAAAAATTAATTTGAGAGGTAATTTTTTTTTTTTTTTTTTTCCGAAAGGGAGAAGTTTGTTTATGAGGGAGAAAGGAATCAATGAAAGATTTTGTTAGAAACATATTGGGTAATGAAGGGATTTGAAGTAGTGGGATGGTGGGATTTGATGTTTGTCATGAAAAATGTCCACTCATTTGCTTAAATTAAAGGGGAAAGAAAGTAAAGGGTGTGTCTGCCTATGAACATGATAATGAAAGTTGACAGTTTTTTTTTTTTAATTTTGTTTGATTATATTATTTTTATAAATATGGTAATGTTAATAGTTAATATTAAAATATTTTTTTTTTTTTATAAAATATCATATTTGTTTTTAATAAATTAAAGGTTTAACAATCAAGAAAACTTAAACACAAAACTCCTTTCAAAGAGTTTAATTTGGGTAATAGTTGACAGTGTTGTTTTGGACTATAATGAATGATATAATTGGGAAAATATTTAATTGAGAATTTGTATTTTTATTAAAAGTTTAATTTGAGAATAAATCGGTTCTATTTTTTTCTTTAAGTTGATTTTTAGTTTAATCAAGAGTATGATCCGTTAATTGCACTGTGGTATCTATTTATATTATTTAATTAATAAAAAATATTAAATTAATAAAATTATATTTTTAATTAAAAAATATTAAAATTAAAAAAAATATTCAGAAAATGATTTTTATTAAAAAATTTAAGAAAAAATAATTTAATTTCTTCTTAAATTATTTTTTAAAATAAAAAATAAAAAATATTTTTTAAAAAAATATTTTTATTTATTTTTTATTTTTAAAATTGTCAACAAATATGAAAATGAATTTTTACACTAAAAAATATTTAAAAAAAAAATAAAATATAATTAATTAAAAATATTTTTTTATCTTTTTACGATCCTTATTGACCATATCTATAGTCAAAAGTTGTCATGAAATACACTTACCTTTTATTTTTAATTAATTACATCCTATTTTTATTTTAAAAAATATTTTTTAGTATTAAAAAATTAATTTTCATATTTTTTGATAACTTTAAAAATAAAAAAATAAATAAAAATATTTTTCAAAAACATATTTTTTATTTTTTATTTTAAAAAATAATTTAAAAAGAAATTAAATTATTTTTTCTTAAATTTTTTAATACAAATCATTTTTTGAATTTTTTTGAATTTTAATTTTTTTAATTAAATATATAATTTTATTATTTTAATATTTTTATTAATTAAAAAATAAAAATAGGTCTCACAACTAACAATGTTAATATAATTAACACAACAAGCCTTTAATTGAATAAAAAATCGAGTTAAAAGGAAAAATTGAACCAATTTATTTTACGTAACTCAAATTGAGCTTTTGATAAAAATATAAATTCTGAATTGAGTATTTTTCCGATATAATTAGGTTGATTTAAGAGTATATTCTATTAGATTAATAAAAATTATAGGTATTTAAATTTTTAATTAAAGATTTAAAATTTATTAATTAAGATGAAAATATTATAACGAATTACATTTTATAATTTAAAATTACTTATTTAAGTATTTAACAATAAAAATAAATAAATAAAGACATCAAAATAATGATTATTTCAAAAAATATTTTTGAAAAAAATATTTTTTGAGATAATAATTTTTTATTAAAAAAATACTATTGATTTAAAGATTCAATAAATCAAGTTGTGGAAGTTTCCAAATATATTGAAATCTATCAAACAATATAACCGATATCTATAAACCAAGATTTGGATCATGCAAGTTTCCAAGGATTAGAAGGGAACAAGAATAACAATTAATCCTTTGACATGGACAATGACATAGTAATAATCAAGATGTAAATTATATTATTATATTTGTCCAAAAAAATAGTCTTACTTTTATTTTTCATCCGTTTAAAAGTATAGTTTACTTTTCTTTTTTAAAAGATAATTAATATGTTAATTTATTAATATATCTTTATTTAATATTTTACTATACCATATTTTTATCAATAAATAATTAATTAAATATTAAAATAAACAACAAATTCATGTTAAAATTAAATGAAATTTTATTTATAATAAAATTTTATGAGAGATTTGAAAGTAAAAATTTTATAGGTGATAAGACTTAGCATTAAATGAAAATTTATTAATAATGAAACTTTATTGATTTGTATAATTAGCATTAAAAATTAAATAATATTGTCTCATATGAGTAATTCTAATTTTTATTTTGATTTATCTTAAAATAATTGTCCTATTTCTCAATTTATACTATTTTTTAACCAAATATTTCCATATTACCCTTATTATTTTTAATTAAAATTTTTTATTTATATTTATTAGTTATTTGAATTTTTCATCATCATTAATAGGGATGGCAATGAGGCGAGGCGGGGCGGGGGCGGGGGAACCATCCCCATCCCCACCCCCACCTTAGCGGGGAATCTCCATCCCCGTCTCCGTTTCACATACGAGAATAATTTAGTCTCCATCCCCATCTCCGTGGGGATCGCCATTCCCCGCTTAAATTTTGTATTACTAAATTTGTTTATATTTATAAAATTCATAAATAATAGCTAAAAATATAAAAAAAATTATTTAAAAAATATTAATAAATTCAAACACATAATGTAATAACCCGAACGATTATAGTGGAAAACCCAAATCGGGTAGGAATTTTTTTTAAATTCTCCAGGGAGCAATAACCGAAAATTTATCAAGAACAATGGAAAATAGACATTAGAGTGAATTATAGAATTTAAATGAGAAT
>CANXYC010489564.1:0-23274 GCA_948193065.1 Aleurites moluccanus
GCTCTAGGCATATACCTGCGCAAGCATATGTGCCATGTGAAGGTAGCAAGGATACCCAAACATTATGATATGATATCAGTTCTATGTTATATTTATTTGATAATGTCATTCTTTATAGGTATTTATGTTCTTAAAAAGAATTATAATTTGATATTCATATATGTATTATGAAATGGTTGGATAGTGTTACCCTTTATAAGCACTTATGATATTAATATATATGTTAAGATTTTTTTCTTGTACCCTGGTACATGTTCAAGATTTGCAATTTAAGTATTGTATATATGTTATTCATTTTGATTGTTCACATCTTACTGAGTTGAAGGCTCACCACTCTTCTGTAGATTTCAGGTTCTAGTCTAGTTCGAGAGAGATTTAATCCTGAAGACAGAGCTTCTTGATTTCCTTCTCTACAAGAAGACTCTTTTATGTAATATTTTTGGATAATAATCGAATTATATGTCTATAAGAAGTATACTCTTAGAAGCTCTGTAGATATGTGTGATAATTCTTATTCTTTTGTTGCCATAGATGACATTGTAGACATTTCCTTATTCCATATTGATGTTAGAATTATTTTTTGATCAGTAAGGAACAAGAGAAAATATCATATTAGGTTGATGAGATATATAAGATATGGATGTTTGGCATGATACTAGTATGTGTTGTATGTTTGATCCAGGTTAGCTAAGGATTCTACGGGTGTACGGTGGTCTTATGCCTACCCTTATCCTAGGACCATCGCACCGGTGGTTTTGGGGTGTGACATTAACTGTCGATAATTTCTTAGAAATCAAGAACCGACAATTACCTCAAAATATGATTTTCTTATCAGTTTCTTTTCCTTCAATATACATTTGCCTTTCTAAATTCATATATATCCTCAAATTATTTTTTCTTAAAAATTTATGATCCTAATTTAAGGTATGCTCAATAAATTTAAAAAAAAAATCTTAAAAATATTATAAAAATCCATTAATGTTGGTACTATCTATTATCGTCCTTAAAATTCTTATGTAAAATTTTTTCTTGAATATTCTCTTTATACCTTCTTAAATTAATTTGATCATTTTATTCTTCAATTAACTTCTTATCTATTGCTATGATCTACTTACATCCGTACAGTCTCCTGTACAGTCTTTTAGGGTGTTACAGTTTCAGATCGTCACATGCGGCAGTAAGAATTTATTTCTGCCATAAACGAGAGAAATTTATTCTCGGAAACTACAAAAAATATTTTCAACTGACTTCGATTAATTTTAAAATGATTGCGACTAAATTTTAACTGACTTCGATTGATTTTCAACTGACTTTAACTAATTTTCATACAACTTCGACTTTATAATTTAGATTATTGAGTTAAAAAGTAGTCAAAACATTCAGAATCATTTTACAGACTCGAAACAACTAATTCAAAAATCTTAAACTGATTTCAACTAAATAATCTTAAAAGAAAAATATATGGATAACTTTAGATCAAATAATTTTGAAAGCAAAACATAAACAGAAAAGATAAATAGAAACTTACGGATTAAATAAATGAGAATGAGCTGCAAAATGGGTTTATGCGTTTTCGAAGAGCAAAAGGGAAGAAAATGCTTCAAAGCCTATGATTTCGAAGAGAGATAAAAAATAATCTAACAAAACTTGTGTTTCACAAGAGCGAGAGAGAAGAATGCTTAGGGTTTTTTCGTTTTTGAAGCAGAGGGAGAAACTTGCACAAATGAGTCGAAAGGATGCTGAATGGGTAAGTGAAAAGTCATTTCACTTGATGTGAGGATCAACTTGTCCTAAAAATGAGAGTGTTAAAATTAAGAACTTTCAAAAACTAATGTCATTTTTACAAAAAATATTATACATAATATCATTTTGGGATATTTCTCGTCTACTTAATTAAGGGTGTTTTTTTCTTGTATTATAATTTCTTTTTTTGGCTGGGGTTGGGGGGTGAGGGGTTTGCTGTAGTTGTTTTATCTTGAAGTCTGTTTGTTTGTTTTGGCAATATTGTCTCAATTTGCTGCTACTGTTATTTTGTACCTGTAATTTTTTATTCTGCAGATTTTCACCTGCCTATTTAATAAAATGGTTTGATCTAAAAATAAAAAAAGGTATTTCCCTCATTTTTATGAAAATGAGACTTGAGTTTACCTTAAATTTGATCGATTTACCATAAGTTCAATGATATATATTAATTATTGTTGCATAATTAAAAGCTAAGGATTATAAATTTTTTGACATAATCAAAAGCTAAGGATTATAAATTCAAAAAGGAGGAAAACATGATTCCTCTGTAATATGGTCCAATGATTAGAGCGCCATTCATTAAATCAGTGATTGAATACAGATTTATAATATAAAAGATGAATACAAAGAACACCAAATGTAAAAAAATTAGAATACAAATTCTAATAGCCTTTGTTTGGATTATATCTCAAAAGTCCTAAATGGAAAATTTTCTATTTAATAGAAAATTCTTATTAAATTGTTGATTTATAGTAAAAATGTCTTGATTCTATATAAATAAAAGGTAAACCTAAGGGCTATTTAGTAGAGATTGTAGCAAAAACTTAGTGTTAAGCTAATATAGGATAGTTGAAAGTGGTGTGTCATAAAGTTCATGTATAGAGTGACTCTCTTATCAAAGTATGAGAGTATTATTTTAAGAATAAATACTTTAGTTATAGTAGGCTAATGGTTTGAGTGTTTAATTAGTGGTTGTATTAAAATAATTTGTTAGTAAATTTATTAATGGAGTAGGTTTATATTAAACTACTTTAATTTTGAGTTTCTCATCTGCAATATTATTTGTTGTATGAGTTTTTTTTTTATAGTAAGTGGTATATTAAAGCTTCTAGTTCAAGATGTCAAAAATTATGGGTATAATGGAAGTAAAGTTTGAGGTGGAGTTATTTGATGGAAAGAACGATTTTAGTTTGTAGCAAGATGTGAACATATGATTTTTGCATTCAAAACTTGTTTTTTCATATTTTTCCAATTTCCACATCGTTTGTTTATAAAGTTATCTCTCCGAACCCCAAATATGTAAACAAGCTCATAAATTCCACATCGAAAAATTACAACTTTGGAGCCTACATTCTTTATTATAAAAAGAGAGGCCCTCTTAAACTCAAATCACACCAAAGCAGGTTGATCGAATTTTTTTTTAAGTTGGCTTTCCCTTCTCTCTCTTTTTAATATATTCTTATAAAACGGTTCATTTCTTTTTAATTTCGAACTGATTTTTTAGTTCTCTTTTAGCTAAATGAATAGAAGATTAAAACTTTTAATTCCCCTTGGTGTGCAAAGCCTTAAATTAATTTTCTTTGAATTAATTTATTTTCTTTGACTCAAACTATTTAATTTTCCTTAGCTTGGATTATTAAATTAGTTTTCTTTGAATTAATTTAATTTTTGGAAAAATTTTAGACTTATTATTTTCTCTCAACAAAAGGAAAGTAGAAACTTTGATCCGACAAAGTAAGTATCAAAATCGAAAAGGATAAAAAAAATTCATTTTACTTTCTTTTAATTTCATTTTAATTTTGTTTTAGCTTAATATTTTGGGAAACATGTGATTAACTAAGTATCGTAAGGGATTGAAATAATATTCCTTTTGATTTGGAATTTTCAATGTAACTAAATTATTACTTTGAGTTTATTTATTGCTTTAAATGAGTGTTTAAATTGCTTTACTTTAATTATTTGATTTATCTATTGTTTTTCATCTAAAATGAAATGTCATCATTTAAATGTTCATCAAAAATATTATTTTTAAATTATATTTAATTTAAAGGCTAAAGTCTAGTTACTTAAAACCACAATCCTAGTCCTCGAATCCAAATTCGTTTCAAAGTTCTATGTCTTTTTCATTAGATTGCAATAGAAGTTAAAAATGAGTTTTTATCTTAAATTTTTCCAACAAAAAAAAAAAAAAACTTAAGGTGGTGACTGCCCAAAGCTTAAAAATCAAAAATCAAAGAAATAATTTGCAAAAAAGGTGACAGTTGTCTAAGTTGTAAGAAATCAAAGTATTCTAATTTCAAACAGTCCAGATTGATGCTCGAGTGAGATCTTACACAAGAGTTCAGCGAAAGATATCCTTATACAATAGTAATTAATTAAAGTTTGGAATGAAAAGCAGATGTGACACAGAAAAATGAAAAATTAATAGATTTATAGCAAAAATATATAAGTATAGTTTGATTGACTTTAGTTCTTAATGTGAAGTATGATGTGTTAAACAATACCTCTTTAACTAGCTTGTGAAAGATATTTGAAATTTATATATGTCAAAATCGCTCACTGATAAGTTGTATTTAATTTAAAGAAAGAATTATATGGATGAAAGTACCAATGTTTGAGACTACCTTAACACGTTTAGAAGATCAATCACTCAGTTGACTAGTCTAAATGTGAAGAATGAAGATGAGCCAATAATCCTTTTGCCCTCTCTTCTGTCATCTTATAAAGGTTTAGTAACAATAATGACAACTGGAAAGAAGCCAATGATGGTAGAGAAAGTCATTATTGCAATTTTAGAGCATGAAAAATTGAAGGAGCCAAAAAGCAACAATGATGATGAAGCATTTGCAGTGAGTTCGACTCGTGGTAGAAGTACTTTAAGAGAAAGATTATCAAGTAAATAGCAGGTCAAGTTCAAGTTTGAGGCCATAAGTAGACTATCCAGATAAAGTACTATTAGTGTCATGAAAAGGGGCATATCCAATACCATTGTAGAAAGATGAAGACCTTGTAAAATTCAATCAATTTAAGGAGAGTTGTAGCAAATCCACAAATATTTAATTGAAGGGAACAATTATGCAAATGTTGCTATTAAAAATGATACTATTTTTGAGACCATATGTTTATCATTGATGTAACTGATGGAAATAAAACAACAAAAGATCCATTATATAATAAGTGGGTGATAGATTTTATTTACCGTTTTCATATTTGCGTTAAAAATAAATGGATTGATAAATTTGAAGAATGAAAGATGAACATGTTAAACTAACTAATGATGAGAAGATGGAGATTGAAGGTATAGGTAGATTAAAAAAATGAAATACATGATGAAAGTATCAAAACACTTGGTGATATAAGATATGTTCCCAAATTTAAGAAATTTTAATTTTCTTGGGTAAATTGAATTCATTGTGTTATGGATTTCAATACAAACTAGTGTCCTGAGAATTAGCCGATGTATTCTAATGATTATGAATGATGAAAAACTTGGAAAAAAAAAATTTACTGGTCGATTGGCAGCACAATTGTTGATGGTGTATTGAATAGTAGAGCTTGCAATGAATTGAAGAATAAAAGTGCATTTGTGGTGCCATCTATAAAAAAGTTGCAATTCAAAGATTGAGTTAAAAAATTGATTGAAGAAGTTCAAAATTCAAGAATTAAAGATCTTATGGAATTTTAGTCAAGGTAGAGATTATTAGAATTATGTGTCAAATTCACTAGTTGGGAAAGAACTCCTATTTAGTAGAGAATTCTTATTAGGTTCTTAACTTGATAAACAAGTTTTAATTTTCTATAAATAGGAGGTCAACATAAGGACTATTAAGTAGAGATTGTAGCAGAGGCTTAGTGTTAAGTCAAGATAGTATAGTTGAGAATGGTGTATCACAAAATGCATGGGTATAATATTTTTGCGATATAATTATGAGATTATTACTTTGAGCATGAATACTTTAGGATAAATTACACTATTGGTGCTTGAACTTTTAAAATCTGTTATTTTGATATTTGGATAATTTTATTGCTTGATGAATTTTTCACTTTCAAAAATAACCAATTGACAAATGAAAAAAAAATGTAATATCTGCCATTTTTGTTGTATTTTGTTTATTGAATATTTGATGAATTTAAATTAATTAAGGATGAGAATGTTTGAGAAATCCAGAAATTCTGGTTGCAGGATTTTGTGAGATTGATTGCATGATCTTAAACAAATAATTTGGTAAAGTGTAAAACATAGAAATTGTGGATTTATGTTTCATCTTTAATTATGTAAAATGTCTAAGTAAAATTCTGTGTGTGTGAAGAGCTATGCCTCTTTGAGCAGGACTTGTCTGGTTTAGTATTTCTGCAGGAAATCTATGTCTGGTTGAAATTTCTGGGAATGACTGAGATAGTTTGAGCCAAAGTTATAAACATGAAAAATATTCCTTTGTGTGTTATGTTGTTGACTGTAAAATTTCAGGAATTTTGGATAAGTATAACTCAGTGGAGAGTGGAATTTATCAGGTCTGTTCGGATGGATCTTGGGGCAGTAAGTTTGGGTGACTTTTGGAGAGTCACCATGGTCTGTGTTTTTACTTATGTGATTTGAATTTTAGATATGTTGAGCTCCTGCATGTTTATTTTAAGTGGCAAAAAGAACCAGGAAGTTTGGATGTTTGTAGCTCATTTGTTAGCTAGTTAAGTATAAGTTGTCCAGGAAAAGTTTTAACTCAACAGAAATTGGTGTTTGCGAGCCGACAATGCGAAGTGGCAAGCTAGCGAAGTGGCAAGGTGAGATTGCCGAGGTGGCAATTGGCGAAGAGGCATATACAAGGTGGCATATGCGAAGAGGAAGCTCGCGAAGAGGCATTATGTGAAGTGGCAGTTCGTGAGTAGCGTTTGGCGAAGAGGAATAGGCGAGGTGGCATTACGTGAAGAGGCATTGCCAAGGCAGCATGTGCGAGGTGGCATTACGTGAAGAGGCATTGCCAAGGCAGCATGTGCGAGGAGACATATGCGAGGAGGAGTTCGCGAGGAGAATTTGGCGAGGCAGCATATGCGAGGTGGCATATGCGAAGTGGGATTGGCGAGCTAGCTTATGCGAGATAGCATTGCCGAAGCAGATTGGAGAGCTGGGAAGTGCGAGCTGGAAATGGCGAGCTGGCGAGCGGGATTTTGGGCAGTGTCCTATTTAAACTAGTGTCCAGTAGCGTTTTATCCACGGTTTTATTTCTTCTTTCTTCGTTCTTCTTCCGTCCTTTCCAGAATTGTTCCATTTTTTTTGTCTAAGGCATTAATATTCAAAATTAATGCATTCAATCTCTAGATTAGAATATTTCAAAGCAGAAATTGTCAGATTCAAGCAGAATATTTCAGGAAAGTCAGTTTTTGGAGAAATAAGATAAATTTCTTCAAATTTCATTTTTCTTTTAGATTAATTAAATCTGGCAGTTAGAATAAATAATTATGGGTGTAAGGAATTTATTGCAAGCATTTTAAGGTTATACATTGTAATTAATGCTAGAAGAATCAGGATTAATATACTGTCATTAATAGTAGCGTGAACAGTGAATTCAAATTAAATACAGATTTTTCTTTACGAGTTAAATTAAATTGATGTTAGAAATTAAGAATAGAAACTATAAGATGGTTAAATGTTAAGAAATCATAGTGAATATTATTGATTAAGATAAACCCTAATTTTGATTATTTGGGGAAAATGTCTTAGGAGGAGAAACTCAAGGAGATTAAAGAGACTGTGGTTAAGCAATCTGTTAAAGAAAAATTGAAGGATAAATTGTATTGAGATAAGTATAAACATTGCACTTGCTTATTTTTTTTTCTTTGAAATTGATATGACCGAATATTCATAATGCTAAACCATATGATTCTTGTATACTTGATATTATATTATTGAGCTATTAATTGAAGATTCTATGATATCCTAAACCTGAAATTTATTACTTGTTCATGAGATTACCATGTATATGTATATATATATATATAAAATGTGAGTGACTTGGTCAATCTTCTTGGAGCAAGTTCACATGATTCCTACTTGTAAACTTGATTGAAATTATGATAAATGTTGATGGTCTTGTGACCAATATGTTTCTTATGAGATTGTGACTTTATGACCTTATGGATAGAATGCTCTTCCCAATGAGAGTAAATTCATTGGTCCATCGTGCACTTTAAGAACCTAGCTAGTAGGGTTACTGTACCAGTGTAGGGGACCACGAGCTCTAGGCGTTGCCTGGCCAAGCATGCGTTTGCGATAAGGTAGCAAGGATTACTGATGCGCTCTGTTGTGATAGGTAGCATGGCTATCGATGCACTCTGCAGTTCTACCATGATATTTGATAGTGCTATTCGATTGTGAGCACTTCTGTTTCCTGTAAGCCTAACCATATGATGATTCTTACCCATGTTCTTGGAATTGATATTTTCCTTTGAATTAATATGTATATATGTATATATGTTTCTTTCATACTGCATGTTCATATCTTACTGAGTTGAAGGCTCACTCCTCTTCTGTGGATTTCAGGTGATAGAGTAGCTCGTGAGGGAGCTAGTAGAGAAGATCAAGCTTCTTGACTCATTCTTCCAAGAAGCCTTCTTTGTAATTATTTTGAAATATGATTTTGTATATTTGTTCTATGGTATTATGATACAAAATATATTGGGAGTTTATTCTAGAGCTCCGTAGTTAGTCACTTGAGGATGATAATATTTTGATGTATGAATTATTACCTTTTGGGCACTCTTGTTCCTTAGTGATGTGGGATGCATCTTTTGATTAGTAAGGAACAAGAGAAAATTTATGAAATGATAATGATAAAGATATGAATGATGTTTAAGTGGATTATGGTAATGATTATTAAATGATATCTGTAATTGATATTTATAGTTAATATGAATGTATAATATTAATGAGATCCAGAATATGAGAGTTCTACAGATTTATGATGGCTTTAAGTCTACTCTTGCCCTAGGACCGTCGCACCACTGCAGTTGGGGTGTGACAAAAAAAAATCTTAATAAATAGAAGAAAAAAAGAGAAAATTGAGAAAAAAAAAGATACACAAATTATTAAAAGGTCAAATTGTTACTAACAAAAAATCTAAATTATAAAATTCTCAAATCTTTCACTTTGAAATAATTTTCACTCTTTCAATAATACAAATCCAAATTATTCAATTTGAAGTTTCATTTCTTCCTCTTCCCCCTTCTCCCTCTTAGAGTTATCTCCTTGTTGGAACTTATTTTTTATGCAATTCTTCTACCTTTCCAACCACCTCCACCACTTATACTCACTGGCCTATAGACCTCCTAGCTCGACTTTCCTCTCTTGAACTTGAAATCAATCTCAAGGCCCTCAAAGAAGTCGATAACAAGATCATCAGTAACCATAGAAAGAAGCTTGTGCTTCTCAAACTCAGCGCCATCTCACCCATCTCCTCTATCCTTGTAGTTGCCATTGTTGAACAAGGAAGGAGCCCTTATAGGCCCTAGGTGAGCCTGGGCCACCAGGCAAAGAAAAAAATCTTATTAATTTCTAGAAAAATTTTCATTTAACCCATTTAAGTCTAATTTTTTACACATAATTAATTTTCGGCCCACCTAAAATTAATTAAAAATACTATTAACCTATAAAAAAATTTTACTTAGTCTATTTAAGCCTAATTTTTTTAGCAAAATTAATTTTTAACCCATTCAAGAGTAATTTTCTAGCTTCATCCCTGTTTCTGAAGCTAACTCTCAATTAGAGGACTATGATATTACTATCACATATATAAATAGTAACTATAATAATGCTTATATATCACTAGATTGTTTTTTCAAATCCTAAATAAAAAATTCTCAAAATCATTTGGTTTTATTCTAAGGTTAGTTTTGTACATTCAAATTACTAGAATATGTGACAAGTAACATGGGGAGTAAATTTTGTGTACGTAAGCCCAATTATTACATAGTCAGCACTCCAGTAGCTAAAAAATATTTAAAAACACTTACATAAAACTATTTTTAAGAGTTAAAAAACTCGTCAAATAAAAAAAAGGTTAATTATAATTTTTCCTTGTAAAATGACCGATTACATTAAGTTTTTCTTGACCTTTCAAAAATATATTAACTCCCCCTTGAAGAATGTCATAATATATTACTAGACTTTTCCGTCCAATTTTGTTATTAATCAATCTTTAGTCAACCTTACAAGAGTAGTAAAAAGACCAAAATGTTCTTATCATTTATTTTTAATTAATTACATTCTATTTTTATTTTTATTTTTTTTTAAGGTTAAAAAATTTATTTTCATACTTTTGACAAATTTATAAATAAAAATTTGTCAAAAGTATTAAAAAATATTTTTATTTTATTTTTTAAACAATAAAAAATAAAAAATAAAAATATTTTTTCAAAAATAATTTTTATTTTTTATTTTTAAATTTGTCAAAAATATGAAAATGAATTTTTTATTTGTATTAAAAAATTTAAGAAGAAATAATTTAATTAATAATTTAATTTCTTGTTAAATTATTTTTTAAAATAAAAAATAAAAAATATTTTTAAAAAAATATTTTTATTTATTTTTTATTTTAAAATTTGTCAAAAATATGAAAATAAATTTTTTAACCTTAAAAAAAATTAAAATTAAAATATAGTATAATTAATTAAAAATAAAGAATAAGGGTATTTTGGTCTTTTTACTACTCTTGTAAGGTTGACTAACAGTTGAATAACGGCAAAATTGGACGGAAGGGTCTAATAGTATATTATGACATTCGTCAGGGGGAAGTTAGTGTATTTTTGAAAAGTCAGGAAAAACTTAGTATAATGAGTCATTCTATAGGGGAAAAATTATAATTAACCCTAAAAAAAAATTATCCAAACACTAAAACAGTAAATTTTAAAAGTTCATATATCAATATTCTAATTTTTCAAATATTAATAAATAATTTTCACTTTTTTTAGATTTATATTTAAAATGTATTTTTAAATTAAAAATATCTAAGTTATCATATTATAAGATTATCCAATATTTTCACATCTAATAATTAGTACTTTCAGTAAAATAAAAATTATTCAAAAATAAATAAAATATATTACAAAATAAAAAATAAAAAAATAGAAAATAAAGAATTATAAAATTGGAAATGAATGTATTTTTCATTTTTTCAAATTCAAATTTGGAAACTAAAAAATTAGAAAATTGAAAAAAAAGAATGATTAATTACTCTAAATTCTTTACATTTTTTCAAATTATACTGAATCGTCTCTGTGTTTCTAAAATTATATTAAAACATTTATACATTTTGCTTCTGTTAGACAATGACAATCTTTCATCTAATTTTTTATTTTTTTTTTATTAATCAAAGTTTAAAAAATAAACTTTTAATTAAAATAATTATTAAAATATCTAAAATATTTATGTTATTTACCCATCCAAAATCCATAACTACACCATCTTCTTTTTTTTTTTTCATTTCACAACTTCATTCTTTGTACCTTCAAGATCATTATTATTTCAAATCAAATCAAGAAAAAAAAAAAAAAAAAAAAAAAAAAAAGAGCAATTACGAATTGCAGGATAGCGAGAGTGGTTGCTGCTTGGGTTGAGCGGACTGCTGTGTATTTTTACATAGCAACACTTTTTGTGTCTAATTTTAGGTACTTATAAATTTTTGTAAAAATTTATAAAAATTGTAATTAGATAGTATTTCATATAATGAATCCAATAATATATTTTTTATGCTAAACAAAAATCAAATGGATAGAAAAAAATGCATTATAAATTTTGCGTATTATATTTAACGGTCTAGATTTAATGTATTTATAATGCCTTTTTAACTGTCAATTTGATTTTTGCTTAGTATAAAAAATATATCATTAGATTTATTATATGAAACATTATCAAATTACAATTTTTATAAAAATTTATAGGTACCTAAAATTGGACACATAAGGCGCTGCTGTGTAAAAATACACAGCAGCCCCCCTCAACCCCTGTTGCTTCTCCTCTAATAACTGTTTCTGCAATGATTAACCAATGTAAATATTAGGCAAATAATTTTACATCACATTTTGTGTAGGTTGTGTGTAAATTTATCTGATGTGAGACAGTAATGGTGCTTTTGGTAGGTTTTAGAGGGTTAAGAATACAGCAGCCCCTGATGTGTCCCATTTTAGTTACTTAAAAAATTTTATAAAATTTTTTAAAAATTATATTTTGATAGTGTTTGATGTAATGAATCTATTAATGTATTTTTTATGCTAAAAAAAAAATCATTTGAACAGCTAATTATAATGCATTTTTAACTGTCCAAATGATTTTTATTTAGTATAAAAATTACATCAATAGATTCATTACTCAAACACTATCAAAATATAATTTTTATAAAATTTTATAAAATTTTATAAAAACTATATTTTGATAGTGTTTGAATCTATTAATGTATTTTTTATGCTAAAAAAAAAATCATTTGAACAGCTAATTATAATGCATTTTTAACTGTCCAGATGATTTTTATTTAGTATAAAAATTACATCAATAGATTCATTACTCAAACACTATCAAAATATAATTTTTAAAAAATTTTATAAAATTTTTTAATTATCTAAAATGAGATACATCAAAGGCTGATGTGTAAAAATACACAGCAGTTCCCCTCATCTCGGTTTTAAAAAAGATAATATTAATTATGTTACCTTTTGCGAGAAAGATATTAAGGTCTTGTTAGTGGGTTGAGGGGGGCTGCTGTATTTTTTTTACACAGTAATCCCTTATGTGTTCAATTTTAGATACCTAAAATTTTTTATAAAATTTTATAAAAATTGTAATTTAATAGTATTTCATATAATGAATCCAATGATGTATTTTTTATGCTAAACAAAAATCAAATGGACAGCTAAAAATACATTATAAATATATTAAATTTAAACCGTTAAATATAATACATAAAATTTATAATGTATTTTTAACTATCCATTTGATTTTTGTTTAACATAAAAAATACATTATTAGATTTATTATATGAAATACTATTAAATTATAATTTTTATAAAAATTTTTAGATTTCTAAAATTGAATACATGAGGGGCTGCTGTGTTTTTCAATCCTTTGTTAGTTAGCATTTAAGTTGTTAAAACTAATTAGGTTGCAGCTAATCTATAAATTGAGGTAGTAGAAATATTGGTAATCCGTTCTTACATAACTAAATAATTACAAATTTCTTTCTATAATATTTCATCTTTTTTTTTTTCGCTTTCTCAGCAATTTCCCTCTCTTTCCCTTCCTTTTCTCTGTTACTTAGCCCAGAAACACCAGAAGTTAAGCCTGCATTCATGGATTTTATCTTAAAGGGCAAAAACAAAAGTTTGAAATCGAAACAGTACTAATATATTTTAAAGAAATACTCTTTCTTTTAGTAGCTGCGTTGGTATCAAAAGTTTTTAGTTTAGAGTTGAATTCTCTATGTAATCCCTTGATGCCAATCTTTGGGCTATTAATGCAAGTTAATTTGCTTTGCAATTCAAAAACAGTATATGTAAATAAGAGTAAATGTTTTTATTTGTAAATCTAGTTTTAATTCCTGGTTTCGAAATTAACGAGCTCGTAACCAACAAATATTTTTTTCATTTTCCAGGCAACAAAAAAAAAAAAACCTCACAAAGTAAGAAAACAAACATATGCAAACAAAAATTGGGTAGAATCGAATACAAGTAGCGGTTGAATGCTAAATTGAGATCAAACTACGCTCATGAACTTATACAAAGTTCCTTTACTCTAAAATTCATAAGCATGAAGTTTTATGCAAAATAATAATAATAAAGGAAAAAAAAAAGGAATAGAGGCTAACACCAGTGTTGGTGAAAGAGTATTATTACACCAGCTAAAGGTCTTTATTGAAATTGAAAATTTTAATGCGGAGTGAGATTGAAATTAAAATAGTGATATTTGAATAAAAATTAAAATGATTTAAAGAATTTTTTAATAAAATGATTTCAAATTTTAATGAAAGCAAAATGAATGGATGTTTTAATATAATTTTAAAAATATAAAAATGATTTAATATAATTTGAAACAATGTTAAAATATTAGAGTAATTAACCCAAAAAAAAAAATTAAAACAAGAAAATGAACATAGAGAATATTTTACACAAGTCCTATTAAATTTCCATATTTTCCATTTTATCTCTAAGAGACTAAGACCATGTTTTTTTTTTAATGCATTTAAAGTACTAGACCATGTTTATATAAATGAATTTCACAAAAAGTTTTAGAATTCATTTGAAATTCTTTACTTTTATGTTTGAAATTCATGAAAAAAAAAATAATTCAATTCCCTCTTATAAACTCAATTTTAATTTTATTATTTATAAATAAATTTGCTATATATATTTTAAATTTATTTATAATATATTATGAAATTCATTTTATTTATAAATGAGCTATATTAGAAAATTAGAAAATTAATTTATAAATGAATTTTTATGTTTGGGTTAAAATCTTATATTTGGAAGATTAAAGGCCCATGATCCATAAAATCCATCTCCAATAATCAAAGATCAAAAGTAGTTAAACACAAGACACGTGTTAATTTGAAGTAGAACAAGCGTCCTTTGATAGACTCGCTCTAGTAACAGAATAAATTCTGTTATATACTAGAATCCTCCTTACCCTTATCAAATGTCTATAAATCTCTGTTGATTCTCTCATCTCTCAATACTCGAAATTTGATCGATTCTCTGATCTTACGGTTCTTACCAGTAATTGAAGAAGATGTGCTTAGTGTTTGTTTGCGATGAAGATGAGAGAGTGATTGCTAGACAGCCAGCGCCTGGTGCTTGTCCTTACTGCGGAGGGATGATTCAGGCTATGGATGTTGAGAGTCAGTGGAGGTTCTGTTTTTTGCCTTTGTATTTTAATACTAAGAGGAGGTATTATTGCTCTGTTTGTACTAGACGTTTGGTGATCCAATATTAGAATATCAGTTATCAGATTATGTATTACTGAGATTATGATATTAATTTTAAATGTTTGATAAAATATTTTATTTACAAAAAGATTTGAATAATTTTTATCAATGGCATATGGAATTAAAAAAAAATTTAAGAATTTGAAAAAAATAAATTTTAATAGTCAATACACACTACTGAGAGCATTTCCAACTCATAATATTAATATAGTATCAAATTTATACTAAAATATTTAAATATTATATTAAATAATAATTTCATTCTAATCATAATATCATTTTTAATATTATTTTTAACATTATTTTTAATAAAAAAATATTTCCTTTGTATTTTATTTATTTATTTATTTATAATTTCTTCTTATTATATGTATTTCACTAATTACTCAAATAAATATATTTTATATATCAGTCTAAAAATATATTTATTAATTTAATAAAATAGTAGAGCCTAACAAATTAAAATATTATAATTTATTAATTAAAATAACTTATTTATTATTAATATATTATTTTAAAATAAAATTATATTAATAAAAATAATTGTGAATGAAATATTATATTTATAATTAAATTTAAACATAAATATGATATTCATTTAATCATCTAATTTAGTATATAGTTATTGTTATTTTAAATAAGTTAATTATAGGTCAAAAACTAAATAATTTAAAAAAAAAAAAATGAAAGCTTCTTTACAAATAAGAAAGTTAAATAAAAAATAGAATAAAAAAAGTAAAATTTTAATGTGAACAGTGCAATACTAAATGTGGTGTTGCACTGTTCACCAACACCAAAGTGACATGGAATTTTGGAATTTGGTGTTGGTTAGAGTACCCACTCAACACCAAAATGGTATTTAACACCATTTTGATGTTAGATTGGTGATGCTATGAGGATAGAATGATTCAATACGGTGATGCTATGAGGATAGAATGATTCAATACGGATAACATGATTCCATCCCATTTGAGGATTTGAAAATTTTCATATTCATTTCAAAAATCAAATTTTTTATATAATTTAATTTAAATAGATACAATTCAAGAAGGAGAAAAATCAATTTAAAAAAATCGTCAATCAAATTTTTCTAAAACATAAATATATTATAAAATAATATATAACAATTTAATTTACAAAAAAAAAAAATTAAATATTTAAATATTTTTCATATACAAATATAATTTATTAGCCTTTAAAAAAATATATATACAAATAAAATTTATTAGTCTGTAAAAAAATATAAATTCATATATTATTGCACCATCCTTCTAGTATATTATGAATGCACATGAAATTAACTTTCAATATTGGGGAAGATTTGCAGGAATAGTTTCATTCATAATCTCTCAATTTGTGACTAATGTATTTTATGGTCATTTAACTTTAATTTATAACGATAAAGTTCTTGAATTTTATTTTTCAAAACATAAAAGTCTTTTTTCAGAAATAAACTAATATTTAATTATATTTTGGTCCATAATTTTCAAAATACTGTTCATATAGGTCCAAAATTTATTTAATTTGCTAGTTTATGGATAAAATTTTTGGAGGGAATTCCTTAATCTCCGGAAAAGTGTATAACATAAGACACTTTTCGATTTCAAAAAGAAGAGAGTATCCCTTGATACAATGGGAAAATTCTTGGATTTGTGGAAAAATTAAGCATATGGACGAATTAATTAGAATTAATTCTATTTATAAAAATGCTACCTTAGAAAATTATATTGCCCATGAATATTGTGGTGTATCAGACATAATTGAATTTTTAGAAGGACAATATCCAATTTTTAACCAATTAGTCATTTTAGATTAAGATACTCCTTTGGTGACTTCTAGAATTTCAAGTTGAAGTGATAATCTTAAAAATGATTATTTAATTTGGAAAAGATTGAACTTCAGAAAAATTGACTTTTTTCTTACTCTTTGGGAAAATTCTCCAGGTCTAGATAATTGGATAACATTTTTAGAAAATCGAAAAAATATTGAAAATACACCCAGTAGTTCTAGATAAAGATAGGAAAATTAGATAAATAAGAAAGTGTCAGCTCTAATATTTCAGGATTGACTTCATTTTAGAATATTCATAATGAAATGAGTCTTCTTCTTGAGCAATTGTATGCAACAAGAAACATAGGCGATTCACCAGAACAAAGAAATATTTTAGCAAAAGAAGTAGGAAAATTGGTGAATGAGAGGCTTGATGCAATTGAGCGAGAAAGAGTATTGAAAAAATCTGTTGGAACTTCAAAACCTCTTTCTGAAAAAGAAATTTTGCAATTAAGGAAAGAAAAAATTGTTCCTTATATTGTTGACCCTAATATTAGAGCTGCTAATCAAGAAAGTAGCAAAGTAGCTGAAGACCTTAAAAAATCTCTAGATCTGGTAGAAGAAACTCCTTTGCATTTAGAAGATAGAACATTTAATGAGCTTCTTGCTACGAAGAGGGCATAATATAAACCAAATTATCCCCATAGGATAAAACCAGAATTTCAGCCTAGGGATAATCCGTTAAGGCCTGTTATCACCCCAGCAGCTTTTTTAAATCTAGATTGTGAAAAGCATGCTTCTAAAAGAATAGATGAGTGGATTACCATGATCAGGTTTACAACTAGAGCAGGTAGCTACTCAACTGAGGCCATCTACGAACTTTGCAAAACCACCATGGTTGACAATGCTCATAAATTTTGGGATCAGCTAGTAGTTTAAACCTCTATTAGAGATGAAATTAGGAAAGCAGTTCTACTAGATGAGGTTCTAGCTATCATCGTAGATGCCCTGAAAAGAGAGTTTTGTGGTTTCTCAATATTAACAGAGTCATTAGAATGAGAACAGTCCTTAATGGCATTGATGAAACTACATATATGTGACATGTGTTATTTTGATAACTATGCATGTGAATTCCAGAAATATTATTATAATCTTGATCTTAATATTCAAAATTACATGTCAACATTATTTTTTGCTAAGCTCCCAGAAATGCCTATCAACTCCTCCTAAATGAAGAAAAAGTGGTTGATGGATTAGGAGATAAGATACAGGCAGTTAGGTATGCCTTGAGAAAGGCATGTACTGAGCTTTAAGTATCAAGACACAAAATGTCTTCCTTATTTGAACAAAAGTTATTGCTCTAAGATTGAATATGTTCCTGGTAGGTACGGGTGTACTACAACAAATGAAAAAGGAATAGGAAAAAGATTTGAAGCAGGATGTTCTTCCTGTGATTCCAAAAAGAAAAAATTTAAAGGATATAGAAAAAGAAGAATATCGAAAAATGAAAGAAACAACAAAAAGAGGTTTAATAAACCTTCTAGGTTTATTAAAAGGAAAACCAACCTTAGGGATAAAGACAGGATAGATGCCTTTAAGAAAAAATATGGTAGAACCCCTAAGTGCCTGCAAGGGAAACCTCTTAGCAATTGTTCTTGTTGTTAGATTTGTGGTTCAAAGGATCACAAAGCAAATGTATGTCCACAAAAGAACAAGAGAAAAGAAAATCTTAGAAGAATTTTCTTCGAAAATGAGAATCTTGTCTATGAACCAATAGAAGAAGATGAATATTCTGACATAGATTTTGAAATAGATTCTGTTTATGAAGTAGTGTTAGAATATGAAACTGATATAGATGAATCTGATATGTGGATAGCCCAGCTATTCATGATGAATGTGGAAGAAGGACCCATAGATGAAGAAATGATCTCTTTAGATACTTCTCTAGTACAAAAAGAATCTTTCCAGTACGATGATCCGTCCAAGAGTTGCCTAGAATGGAAACTCCCAATGGTAGATATCAATATTATTTACAACAAATCTAAATTCAGTTTTAGGTCAATAGTAGATGTCTCTCAATCAAAATCTACGGCTCAGGTTTCTAGTACAAAACTAGAAACGTTGGACATCCCTTTGATCAATTTACCAAAAATAAGAGAATTAGTAGCTAAATCAAAGGGAACATATCAATATATCCATATTGGTCTTGTCCAAATAGGACTTATACCGCTATTCAATTTGCTAGCAGATAGTCTTGTGATAGCAGCTGTGCTAGACAAAAGATGAAATTTATTTCAAGACTAGCTAATATCAGGGGTTCAAACCAACCTTGCACATAAACCAGTTTGGTTCCAGACTTATCCAAACTATATGATGTCAGTAAAGGATAAGTGTTTGGGTAATTCTTTATCACTTAGGATTAAATCTATGAATATGAACAGAATGAATTCCTAGGCTAAATAATTAGCATATCACACTAGGATAATTTTTAGGCTGATTAATACAACCAATCTTGGAGTGAAGAATATATTTAGAATCACAGAGTTATTCGATGAGGGTTCAGATAACTATAGGCAGTTCCATATAAAAGAAATTAGTCCTTTAGAGTTATCCTGGCTTAGGAGTTGGGTTCTCCAAGAATCAGCAGAAACATCAAGATTAATAGGTTCCTCTCAAATCACACAAAGAGGTAAAAATATCATCTTAAACCTAGAAGAACCTATGAGAAATCTTAGGATTTCTGATCCTCTTAGACGATCATACCATATTCCTCTATTACCTAGAAGTAATTCCACTTCTTCAGTAATTAGAGAGGAAGTTTCTAAGACACCAGTCCAGGAAGAAGCACAATCATCTTCAGATAGTAGAACCATTGTAGGATATAGAACAATAAGCTTACCTTTTGAGGATGTTTGGACGATGGTATGTCCTGATACCATGGCATCATCAAAGATATTCAGTACAGAAGAATCAGATCTGAGTACATATATTTCTTTAGCATTTAAATTCTCTAGTTATTATGATTACTCTTTGGATGCGTTAGTTGACATAAGTGCAACAATCACTAGTTCTAGACCTAATGCACTCCCTGATGAATGGTGGAAACCATTGTCCCAGCCTATGATACTACGTATGGTAGGAGGAGAAGTGAACTTGTTAACACAGTTTGCGAAACAAGTTCTTGTTATCATCAGTGGACAAAAGTTTACTATTGATAAGGTCCTGGCATTCCCTGATCTTGACGCAGATATCATTTTAGGAAATGTTTCCTAAAAGGGCAAAAAGAAAATAGACATTTTGTGCAGGACGACAATTACATCTCAATTGGAGGTGTAAAAATCACATCTCTATCAAACCCTAAAAACAAATTAAAATTTGGGTTTTATCCAGTTAAAATATCAGAGTTGTGTGGATTATGCCATATAAACAAGCATTAAGAGTGCGAGCCCAGCGTGGTGAAACTTGGCTAGATTGTTTATTTGATCAATAATCAAAAGAAGTGTGTTTTAATTTATTTGATCAAGAATCAAAAGAAGTGTGTTTTAAAACACAAGGGGTGATAGAAAAACCTATTACACATCCCCAACTAAAAGGAATTAAGTGGAAAAAGTTTCTTTTAAAGCTAGCTGATAATTTTAGTGAAGACCCGCTAAAGTTATGGGTGCTAAATGGTATAACTGCTAAATTAGAACTGAAAGATCCCAGCACTATCATCAGAACTAGAAATATAACATATACCAATGAGATGATAGAGGAATTTGACAAGCAGATTCCTGAACTACTCGAAAAATGTTTGATTAGGGATAGTAATAGTCCGCATTCTAGTCCAGCCTTTATGGTAATAAACCATGCAGAGCAGGTACGAAGAAAAGCACGAATGGATATAGACTATCGTCAGGTAAACAAAGCAACAAAGGATGATAGTTATAAAATCCTTGCAGCAGGTGATGTCATAGATAGGATAAGTCTTAAACAACCTTCTATCTTTTCTAAATTTGATCTAAAAAGTGGTTATTGGCAGGTAAAGATGGAAGAAGAATTTATAGCCCTAATAGCCTTTAATGCACCTCAAGGGATGTATGAATGGTTGGTAATGCCATTCGGCCTGAAGAATGCTCCAGGCATGTTTCAACGCAAAATAGACAATGCATTTAAAGTATTGAAAAATTTTTATGTGGTCTATATAGACGATATGTTAGTTTTTAGTAATAATGAAAAAAAACACGAGTCATCTTGAACAAGTGACTAATATTTTCAAACATGAAGGTATGATTTTATCTGAAAGAAAGATAGAATGATTTAAGGAAAATATAAATTTTTTAGGAATGGAAATTGAAAAAGGAAAAATTAGGCTACAAAGCCACATTTCTGAAAAACTTATTAACTTTCCTGATGAACTAGAAGATAGGAAGTAAGTACAAAGATTTTGTGGACTTGCTAACTATGCTAGAAAATTCATGAAAAACTTATCCAAAGACCTAGGAAGAATATCAAAGAAAACATCTGATAAAGTTCCTTGGTTCTGGGATAATGAGGACACTCAAGTTATCATCCAGATAAAAAATAAAATGAAAAATTTGCTTTGTCTTAATTTACCATCAGATACAGATGAGTTAGTCCTAGAGGCAGATGCTTCAGAAAAATCATGAGGAGCAGTATTAAAAATCAAAGGTAGGAAACTGGAAAAAATCTGTAAGTATTGGTCTGGAACCTTTAAAGGATCCGAAATTAATTATCCAATTCATAAAAAGGAAGTCTTAGCGGTTAAAAATGGTATAAAAGCCTTTTACATCTTCTTGGCTCCTAAAAGGTTCGTAATTAGAACAGATTCAACCTATGTAAAAGGATTTATGAATCTGAATCTTAAAGAGGCTCGGCAAACTAGACTTTTAAGATTGCAAGAATGGTTTAGCTATTACAGGTTTGATATTGAATATATTCATAATGATAAAAATGTAATAGCTGATTCTCTTTCTCGTGAATTGTCTAATTTTATAGATGGACCCTGCTGCCAAAAACAAGTTATGTTGGATTTGCAAAAGGGAGGGTCACACTCAAAAATAATGCACGAAGAAAGATGAAAAGGGGAAAAAATATCCCAAGAGTGATAGCTCTGGTTTTTCATGAATGAAAAGAAAAACTGTCGCATCAAAAGATGTTATGTGCTGGATATGTAAATCTGAAGGACATATCTCTGCAGAGTATTCTAAGAAGAAGCCAGCAAGTTCAAAAGGGTTGGTTAGCCTAAAAAGGGATAACGAAAAGCCCAAGGAGAAATCCTTGATTCAAAAGAACAAAGAAAAAAATCCTCTGGCGCCCAAAGCGCAAGTTCCTGAAGATTTTTACGAAAGAACAGCTAAAAAACTGGGTCTTACTCCTAAATAAGTAAAAAGATTCAGAGAAGAACTTTATCAAAAAGATGAAGGTGAAATGGCCGCTATAGGAAGGCTACAATGCCCAACTCCTTCACAGGAGGGTAGCCATGATGGCTAGTGGAAATGCCGGTGAACCTTCAGTGGTTCCAAACCAAAAGGCCAGTGGAAGTGGCAAGGAATCTAGAGTTCTAAACCAAAAGGCTTCTGAAAGTGCCAGTGAACATTTAAAAGTTCCATATCAAACTCCTTTACAGGAGGAGAGTTATAAAAACTCTGGTGATCTGTCAGATCACAAAGACAAGGCTAGTGGAAAGGCCAGTGAATCTTCACATATTCCAAACCAAACTTGTAAAGAGGATAAAGCTGAAAAAAGCTTTGAGGATGAGAATCCTGATTGTAATGATTTAAAATGGGATATTGTTTTTACTGAATTCAAAAAACAGGAAATCCAACAATCTCCTAAGGAAGTCACAATGAAAGAATCTGAAAATGATTCTTATGACATTCATGAAGAATTCATGAAGATCATGAGGGTAGATAACCCTGAGGGTTCTAACATCTACAAGGATGAAAATGCCTGGTACTTCATTAAGTATGATTATGGTCTTTCAAAAGACGGATCTATGCTGTGTTTTGGATTGCATGGAGGATTAGCCAAAAGAAACTTCAAGCAACTACAACACTTTGCAGATGAAGTTGTTTCATATATTTCTTATTTAGAAAAATAACTTGAAATCCAAAAAAAGGATGAAGAAGATTTCCTTCAACTAGTAATGGAAAGGGATAGACTTCTTGATGAAATGAGTTCATACATTCCACCAGAAGTGGCCTATACAAGAAAAATTAAGAAAGTGGACTCGATAGATTATTCTCTCAAACAATGCTCTATGTTACACCCATACATCCATTGGCAAGGATATGGAGGCCTAAATCTGAGAATTCCCTCAGAAATGGCGAAAGATAGTCTACGCTATACAGATGCAGGACTGACAGAAATTATCGAGATCAATAGAAACGATAAAGATCTGTATAAATCACTTTCAAATATTATGCAGAAATCCTTAGAGTTCTTGAGTTCAGACTCAAGAATAATTACCAGTTATATTATTAGAATAATTATGGATTGTGGTGAGGATGGAACTGTTCGTTATCCTTATCAAATTTGGGATCTTCGTCCTGTTATGGCTAAAGAATTTGTTGAACCACAAAAGGTTAATAATAAGAACTTGAATTTTTATTTTACCATGGATAAAGAAAACAAGATTATTACCCAAGCTATGAGAATTGAAAATTTCAAAGCTAGCCTGGAGAAGGCAATCTTTGCAAGTAATTATGTCCTTCTCAGAGATGGTAAAATATTTGTTACAATCTGGTCCCAATATACTCCCATTACAAGAGTATTATCCATGATCAAGGGACGA
>CANXYC010489675.1:0-14845 GCA_948193065.1 Aleurites moluccanus
AAGCTGTATATAGTTCTTAATTGAGACATAAGCATATGATATTAAAACAGGACTACTTCGATGGGTAGTGTTTAATTCCATCGACTGTGTGCACACTGGTTTAATTAAATTAGCCCGTGCTAGAGAGGGCGTGTAATAGTCTTTAGTAAACATAAATTGGTCCATGTTAGGGAGGGCGTGTGAATATTCGTTAGTCGTAAAGGCTGATCCCCTTTGCGTTTATTATGTTTTGCGCTGGAGATAAAGTGCTTATGATGAGTAAAGATGATGAGTAAAGTTTATGAAATGAAATACAATTTTATCCTATGATATCATATGTGGTTTGGCTTATCTTTTATCCTTATTATTCCTATGTTATTGATATAAAGTTCTGCTATTCATTCTATTGCACAATTATTGAACCTACAGGCCATATATGGGCATTTCTTCATATCTTGCTATTACAGTATTTTTCTGCATTCTGGATTTACTGAGTATATTTTTATACTCACCCCCTTTAGTGGTTATCATTTCAGGTTAGCAGAGAGGCGCGTATTCAATTTGCACTTCATCTCCGCCTTGGAAGCTTAGTCTTTTATGTAAACTCCAATTTCAAAAGTTATTGTAAATAAAGTATATAGATAAAGTTCTATGGTACTGTATTTAGTTGGCATGTAAATTATTATATATGTTTGATGCATTGTGGTATGTATATAAAGTGCTTGGAGTATAAGTTAATATTGATATATAGTTGTTCATATTTAAGTTTGTGATGTATATTGAGTAATTGATGAGTTTGAGGTATTGTGGTGATCCAGAGGGATCTTGTTTGCTTGAGATGAATGTGATCAAATATAAAAGTGCTTGCATTGTGATTTTAGCAGTAGGGCATGCTCCTTATATAGAGGAGATGCTGCCCGATTTTTCTTAGATTGTTTAAGCTATATTAAGCTTATTTGTGTATGCATGCCATCTAGTATAGTTTATGGGTTCTTCGCGGTACTGGTAGCATAAGCATCACCCGTACCCTAGGACCGTCATGGCTCCTAAGTTGGGCTGTGACAGAGACTTTGTGTCTACTATTGTGCTCTAGGAGCACAATAAGGCCGTGGATCCTGTATATGATCTGCTCTATCCTTTTACCAAAACCACTAAGTGTTTGACTTTGTGGTGGCCGGCTCACTGGCTCAGAAGCCCTAGATTGTGGGGTTATTCCCAGTGCCTCTACTCTGACTACTCTGATCCCCTGAAACTGCTCTTCCTATTCTGCTCTTGTTCTTCTTTTTCTTCTTTATATTTAGTTTCCATCTGAATGGTCTTATCAATTAACTTGTTCAAGGAAGTAAACTCCACGACAACTAGGGCATTATAAAGTAGTGCATGAAGTCCCAGTCTGAATCTATTAATCAAATCTGCTACTGTCGATATAGTCTTGGTAGCATAACTAATCAATCTGATAAACTCTTCTGCATATTCTAATACACTCGTGTTCCTCTGTCTAAGCTACTCAAACTAAATTAATCGGCGACTTTTAACCCCTGTTCTTAGGAACTCATCCATCATACCCCTTCTAAACTGATCCCAGGTTTAAGGAGCATCACTATATAATGGATCTTCTATATTTATGGCAAACCATCTTCATGCATGATCTTTAAGTAGTAAGCTCACCAACTCAATTGCTATGGCATTAGAACATGGAACTCTTCAAACTACCTTTTCTATTTCTTCTAAAAATTCACCTAGATCCTCCCTTGATCTTCCTCTGTATTCAGGTATTCCTGATTTTAGAAAATTGAACATAGTCACACCTCTCTCATCAATTATTTACTGCCTTTTAGGTCAAACTACAGGTTGTACCAATGCAGTTACAAATGGGGTCGAGGTGGTTCTGCAAAAAGGGGTGGAATAGGTGCTACTGGTGCCACTGGTGCCACTAGTACTTCCTATCTAACCCTTCTTAACTCTTCATTTTCTCTTCTTAACTCCTGAATTTCCTTTAATAAAGCTTTTGTATTCCTTTCCCCACTAGATTTTATCATTCTGTCTTCCTGTACCCGTCTTCTAACTCTGGATGGTTCCTTTGTTTCTTCCCTAATCAATAATGAATTTGATGCCATTTATTGTTCTTCTACTGACATTTTTGCATTTCTACCATGTCCTTTACCTCATGGTCTACCTTGTGGTGGCATCATTACTATAAGAAAAAACAAAAAAATTTATTAAAAATTGCAAAACGCAGATTATAGACATTACAAAATACAGAAAATGATGGAATGGAAATCTTATTGCTCCATAGTTTGCCTATATCTTATTATCACATGTTATCATATATTATTAATATGTAAAACCTGTAACTTAGATACCAGTCTGTTACATTCCCACTTCAGGAATGTGACGGTCCTAGGGTACAGGTAAGCTTAAGGCTACCTAAACCCGTAGAACCCCGAGTTATAGACAATACAAATAATTTACAGAATTTTACAAAAAATTTGAAATAGTTTCCCCTATAATTTGGACCTAATACCCAAACAAAGTCCCTCTCTTCATCAAGTAAAATACAACACAACCTGCATAGAAAGAACACTCCTCATAAAATCTCCTTATACCCTCAACTTCATTATAACAACAAATAAGGTACTTCTATATTCATAATCCAATAAACATACTCATTCACAAAAGTTATTCAATATTCACATAAACATTTTTATTTTATACATCTAAATCATTATAAATCAAAAGATCTTAAGAGTATACTATATTAATAATACATCAGCAAAATTAATTACATTATGTTGTAGGGTATCCAGTGGAAGGAAGAATTGCTGGAACCACTTTCCTACTACAAACCTGAAAAATTATAAACAACTAAAGATAGAGTATTTCTACCCATTGAGTAATAAAATATTAATAAATGCAAAAGGTAAAATTTGATAGATAATGATGATAACATATATACGGTTTTACTATTTGTTCAAATCATAGGAAAAGAAATTTAAATCAACAAATAATATAAATATTACTTTATGTTATAAGCAAATAATTTGGATATAAGGTACACACATTAAACTTTTGGTTTCACATAGTGAATTCAAATGACAAAAATATTATAGTCCACATAAAATATTGATAGCAAAGGCCAATATTAAGACATACTCCCCCACATGTACATAAGGTTGATCATACCATATGGCTAGGATAATAATTCCATTCTAGCAACGGTCCACATATAACCATTGTGCACAATGCTGATGTTACCCTATTGGTTAGGCATTTCCATCATAAATTCACATCAGGATTTAAATTTAAATCACATAATATCATATTGAAGATGTGACACACAAGTAAAGCTACAATAGGGGTTTGGCCAAGAAGTAAATTAGGGAATGCCTAATTATTAAGGTTCAACCAAGTTAATAATTTAATCAAATTATGTTCAACTCCAATCTTATTGCTTCAATTAACTCTATTAGGATAGCAAAAGATAATCATGAATCAATTTGGAAGAATAACAAAATAAAAGTAAAGGTATACACATTGGAGGGTTCGGCTAATTAGGGTTTCTACTAAACTAAGTTTAATTCCAAATCCAACACTTATAATAACTCAATTAAAGTTTCAAGGTATACTATATGATCAAATTTAGACAAATGAACAAAGGAAAGAACATAAAATGGTGCATTAATGGTTCGGCCAAGTTAAGGTATTTTAAGGAAAATGGACACAATTTTAAATGGCAAAGGAAATGAATTTATTAATATATCTATTAGTCACCTCAAAAGTCAAACCAAGCCTTCCCTTCCACCTAGCTCAAATGTAGTGATTTTTCCTTCACTTTGTCACCACTTTCTTCCAACCTTTGAGCTACAATTCAAATGGAACACATGATAATACTTATTTATGCTTCAATTAGATAATTAAATATTCAATTTGAATTTCCCCCTTAAATCTCAAAATCTAGGTTTTGACATAAACCTATCTTAAGCTTTAACTTTCTCTAATGAAAGAATTTATCAATTCTAATTACATATTCATTATTCTTTACTCCTAATAACATTCCTATAACCTTCAATTTGAATCAAATCATTCTATTTCAAAAATTCATTTTTCACAACTTCAATATCAAACTTCTATATCCAAATTCATGCATCATCTTAATAATCTATTGTCATAAATCATCTATTCTATCTCTAATTTACTAATTGAAACCTTAAAATCAAAGAAAAACTTAAGTTTGAGAAATTATCTAAATGAACACAACTTGTTCTATCTTCCTTTTCCTTCAATTTGCTTCACTTCTAAGCACTTCAAACTCTTGATTAATCAAGGAAAAAAAATACTTATCTAGTGGTGGGCTATGAAAAATTTAGAGTGAAAATGGTGAAATTTTGATAAAGTATGAAGAAGAAATAGAGGAGGAATTGATGAAGATGTTTCGGCCAAGAATAGTTAAATGTGTAGAATTCTCTAATTTGATTCTTATATATTAGTTTAGTTAAAGTGTGAA
The DNA here is from genome assembly GCA_948193065.1 of Aleurites moluccanus. Taxonomy (NCBI): domain Eukaryota; kingdom Viridiplantae; phylum Streptophyta; class Magnoliopsida; order Malpighiales; family Euphorbiaceae; genus Aleurites; species Aleurites moluccanus. The sequence continues at coordinate 4,484 of CANXYC010489675.1, forward strand.
GCAATAGAAAAATTTGGCAAAATAAATTTATTAAAATTTGAGTGAATTTACTATTTTATCCATTTTACTTCTAACTAATTACAATTAATCATCAATTATGATATAGAAAATTTATAGGACATTTTTTCTTTTGGATTTCATGTAGAATTAGAAAATATGATTTTTATAGATGGGCCCACCACTAAATATGAATTTCCAAAATTATCTTTGATAGTTCTATTTATTTATAATAATGCCATTAATTATTCTATTTTTTTTAACTACCTTACCAATAATTGCAATTACCTTAACTTCATTAACTACCTTTTATAATATTGCTAATCTCTAATTAAATATATGTGAAACAAATTTAGAAAAATAATCTACTGATAACTAATAAAAATTCGTTTACCGATTGATGTTTCATTAAAATCTCATTAAGGGTAATTTAATAAATTCTAGGGTGTTACACTTACTTTGAATAAAAAGTTTTCATAAATATATGAAAATTATCTAATTATGTATGATATTAAAAATATGACTTAAAATAATTTTTTTTGGCTTCATCACTATTAAAATGGAGAAAAAAATATAAGACGCAAAATGTAATAGAAAAAATAATGATTTATATTTTGTTATTTTTCGTTTAAAGTACTCTAATGATTGTGGAGCTGACATGGTATTGAATTCTAGTATCGCTGTCCAAGAAAAATAAAATAATTGAAGCTACAATGTTGGACCAACCAACTGACTTTACCTAAAAAAACTGCCAACTGCCAAAACCAACGAACTTGACCATCATAATTTGAATTAGTACTAATTAATCGCGTTTGTTTTGCCTACAAGGAAGGCTACAAAATTCAAGAAATTTAGAAAATAGTAGATATTGTCTCCTTGGATTCTTTTGATCTCTCCCTTTCACGTGGACACATAAATTAAAGATTTGGTAACTACAAAAGTTAAAGGGTGAATTAATTAATTATTGATGATTTATTATACAACTAAACGATATTAATTAGACAAAAAGTTAACTGCAAAACAGTTCTATGACAAGAAATGGTCTACTTTAAGGCCCGAAAGGGATTGTGTTGGGAGACAAAATTAAAAGGAGAAAACGTGAGGTGGTTGGATCTTTCTCTTTTGGATAGAATTATTGCAATAGGACGAAGAAATCAGCTACTAGCATGTCTGGTCCAATAGTCAACAATTGAAGGTAGTGATTCTTTTTTTTAATATTACTTATAATACAGATATTGTGTAAAGAAGTATAAATATCAAATTAATAAATAGGGATAAGTTTTGATTTTATTATTTAGCTATAAAAACACATTAATTATTAATATTTTTTAAAATATAATTTTGACCTTAATATTATTAAAATTTATAATTTCGACTTTTTTAACTGTAGATTTATGTCTCTGGCCTCATAAGAATTAAAATATAATTAACAAATTATAATTTAATCTCTAAAATTTTATTTATTTACATAAAAATATTTTTTTAAAATTAAAAATATAAAAAATAAAATAAATTAATAATTAAATAAAAATAAATTATTTTATTTATTTAAAAAAAATATTATTTTTAATTTAAAATTACTTTTTATTAAATTAAAATAATTAATTTTTTTTAACTATAATTTTCTAAAATTAAAATAAATAAAATTACTTTTTTACTTATTTAATCTATTTTCTAATTTTATATATTTGAAAATTATTTTTATATATTTAATTAAATTTTTTTTTATTCAATTAAAATTAAAATAATTAAAATATATATATATATCAGACATTTTTAGTCATTTTACTAAAATTTAATAAAAAAAATTAACGAATGACCAAGTTTATTGACGGAATTAAAATACATAAACTAACTACGCATCTTTTTTTAAATACTCTCATCGCTAAATATCATCTCTTTTTTTTTTATACATATACATATTTTCTTACTTTTTTATTTAATTCAAATTACAATATTAAATAATATATACGAATAATTTTATGTATAATATTCATACATTATATTTTTATTTATTTATTTTATATATATTTTAATTTAAAATCAAAATAAATAATATTATTTTTATTTAATCAAAATAATTATTTTTTATTTAATTATTTAATTTATTTTCTTATTTTTTGAATATTTGATTAAAAAATATTTTTGTATATTAAAATAAAATTATTTTATTTTGTTAAATATGCAAAAAATAATTTTATTTAATCAAATGTATAAAAAATAAGAAAATAAATTACTTTTAAAAATTAATTATTTAATTAAATACAAATTAATTTATATTAATTTTAAATTAAAATATACAATAAATCTATAAATCAAATTGTGTATGAATATTTTACACATAAAATTATTCACATATATTTTTAAATATTCTAATTTTAATTATTAAATGAAAAATAAGAAAATATATATATAAAAAAAAGAGAGAAGTTGACGATATTTTGATTAAATATATAAAAATAATTTTCAAATATTATAAAAATAAGAAAATAAATTAAATAATAAAAAAATAATTTTATTTATTTTAATTTTAGAAAAGTAAATAGTTAAATAAAAATTAATTGTTTTAATTTAATAAAAAGTAATTTTCAATTAAAAATGATATTTATTTTAATTTTAATTAAATAAAATAATTAATTTTTATTTAGTTATTAATTTATTTTATTTTTTTATATATTTAATTAATTTTTTTTATAAATAAATAAAATTTTAGGGACTAAATTATAATTTGTCAATTACTTTTTAATTCTTGTGGAGTCCAAAGACATAAGTCAACGGTGAAAAGGGTCAAAATTATAGATTTTAATAACGTTAGGGTCAAAACTGTACCTCAAAAAATATTAAGAGTTAATGTGTTCCTAATACTAAATAATTGGGTTAAAATTATACTTTATCCCTAATAAATATAATACGAATAGAGAAATCAAACTAAATATGTTTAAAAAAATGAGGTATTTCAGTTTTAACTATTTATATTAAGCATCATTGATGTTGAAATTAGTGATTAAAAAATTTAAAATTTTATATTTTAAAATTTAATAATATTATTACGTTATCATTTATAAAAAAAGAATGAGTGAAGAATTATTTAAAAATATAATATTTAGACTCTGTTTAGTTTAATTCTATTAAAAAATTTAGTTTATTTGCAAATGATTTTCAAATATAATTCATTTGCAAATGAATTCTTATATTTAGTATATTAAATATTAAATATAGAATTTATTTCAAATGAAATAAATATTGTATTTTGTATAATTTTAAATTTCATTTTAATATTTCACTTGGTCAAAAAAATATTCCTATAAGTGTATTATTTATTTATATATTTTCTTTTCAAAAATTTCATATTATATTAATAAAAATATAATTAATCAAAACTAAATTTAATATTTATCAACAATACCCTTTTATATACACTATTTTTAAAAAAATAAAATAAAATATAATTTTGGCCATAAATAATTAAATTTATTAAGAGCATTGTACTTGTGAAAGAATTTAAAGAAAAAAAATCAATTAGCTATTTACAGTCCTCCCCTGTAATACTCTCTATCTATATTACTTATGTTCTGAGTTTTGTTTGGCTACTTTCTAAATAAATTTGTCTGTGCTATGATAGATTTTGATTCTCTGCTCTGTTCTTTTTTATTTTATGTTAGTATTGCCTAATAAAGTATTTTATGTTAGGTATAGATGGCTCATAGAGAGAGTTTTCATATGTTAAGTTGTCTTTGGTGGAGTTTTGGTTAAGTTAGGATGGAAAGAAGTTTGAGAATGCCTCATAACTTATTTTCACGGGCGTGAAGCATACATACATTGGCATGAATTAGTCTTCATGCGCGTGAGTCAGTCTTCACGGGCGTACAAAAAATTTTTGTCTGAATTTCAGATTTTCATTAGATTACTTTCACGGGCATGAAGATGATCTTCAAGGGAGTGAAAGGTCGACCTTCATGGGTATGAGTCCTTCTTTCACGGGTGTGAAGTATCGGGTTCTATATATATCAGCTCATTTGTCACTCATCCGAAAATTAAACTATTTTATTTCTCTTCTTTATTTTTCAACTACCAAACCCTAAATTAATTTCACCTATATTTCTAAGTCATTATTAGTTACATTAATACTTCATTTTAGAAGGTAAACACTTTAAGAAGGCTATTAAATCATCTCAAGTTCAAGATTTCTTCAAAAATCTCTATTTGAGGAGAAAAATGTATTTTCCCTAAAACTTGATTTATATTATGATTTGAGGTTATATATTATTAGAATAGTTATGTATGAGCTATAGGGAGTATATTAAATGCATTTATTGCCATATATTTTTGTTGTTGGAAGAATTAGGGCAAATGGTGAATAGTAATGTGAATAGTATCAATTCTTTTATTTTTCAATAATTTTCTTTGAGAATGATTAAAATAAGTTTAAGAACTATCTAAGAAAGCTTTAGAGAGTCCCTAATTATAAGAATTTGATATGAATAATGTTGGGTGAGGAAAATCCTAAATTTGTGAATTGTTATAATGTGTTAAGTTTGGAATATTAAAGTGCTTTTGAGTTGATTTGGAGCTTGATAGAGTTTTATGAGCTTCGATTTGGATTATTGCTTTGTGGAGGTGAGTTATGCATATGTATTTGGAATGTATTCGTATATATATATATGATTCTTTCGTTAATACTCATTCAAAGCATATCTATGCAATTGTTAAATTGGTATTTCTTTAAAACCAACGATATTTGTTATAAATATATATATCTTGTTACCATTGCTATGTTTTGGAGTTGGTATTGTTACCCATTTCTTTGGAACCAACTCATTATTATAGTGTAAACCGATTATTCTAAAATGTTCAATGATTGATACGAACCTCTATTGCAAATAATTATATTCTGAACCGAGTAGATGTTTTTGTCAGAACGCCTTCCCTATGAGGGATAAATCATAGGACTATATGCACCAGTGACTTGACTGATAAAGTCAAAGTATTAGGCTCCTTCCTAGAGGGGACAAAGTTTATCTAGGCGTGTGTTAGCACAAACACATGTACTTTGTATAGAGATCATAATACTCCTATTCTGTTTATAGATGTCATTAAACTCTTATTCTATTTCTCTATTGTTCAAATATCTACATTGCTTACCCTACATATATATATCTATTGGTGATGTGCCATTTCTTGTAGGCACTTCTGACCTCTGATTTCTGATCTTTTTATTATGATATTGAATTATAATTTTGATATGTATATGACTTGTGATTATATATATTTGATATTTATAATATGAACTTTGTTTGTTATATATATGGATAAAGATAACACTGTGAACCTCTGATCTGATTCTGAACTTTAGGTATGACATATCATAATTCAATGAGTTGAAGGTTCACCCTCCTTTTGTTGTTGTTTTCAAGTGCTAGAGTGGTCAATCCAGAGACCAAAGATAGAGCTTTTTGACTTCTTTCTCCAATAAGCTATTTGAAAGTATAGATTGTGTTTATTTTGGATATATTTTGTTATTATTTTTAGATGTAATCCTCTTAGAGATCCATAATAGTTAAATGATTGTAATTTTCTTTTGGTTATCACTTTCATTTTGGATAGAGGACCTTATTTGCCTTTGATACATAGTGAATAAGTTGATTATATTTTGATGGTTATATCACAAGATGATATTACAAGTTGATGATATTTATAAGTTGGATTTATGGGTGGCTATATATATGGTTTTGTTATTGTTACATGTTAGGTTGGTGTGTTCCACGGGTTTTTAGTGGCCTTAAACCTACCTCGCATCTCTGATTTTAAGATGTGACAAAGGTAGTATCATAGCCCAGGTTTGAAGTTATAGTTGATATGTGGCAATGAGTATCTGATTAGGGAAATTATGGAGCACAGGAATTACATTTTTTCAATGTTCTGTTATCATTTGTTATGAATATGCATTTATGTCTAATATGAATATGAATTATTTGTTCTGTTATCATTTCTGATATGTCTCCAAGATGCGATCATGGTAGAGAAAGAGGACGTGGTCGTCCTAAGAGAGATATTTCTTCTGAGGCCGATTTTGTTGGTTTAATGGGGATAATGAGGTTCCTCCAACACCTCCATTAGCTATGGCTTAGAGATTTGAGCGATTGGAGCGTAATTACGAGATGATAGCTGAGTATATTGCCCAACAGAGGCAACAGGTTCCTCCGGTATAAGTGGCTCCAGTTTCATCACCACCTGCAGCTCCGATAGCTCCTCCAGTTGTTCCTCCTCAGCCACCTTTGGTTCTGCAGGTTGAGAAAGTATCTTGTCATGACTCGACTTCTCGAGTCGCGACGGTCCTAAGGCATGGAAAATGCCAATGGTGACCGGTACCCGTAGAACCCAGTACCAATACACAGTCTATCAACCTCAATATATATTATTCAAGTATTATAATTACCATTTATTATGTTATCCTGTTATTCATTCTGTTATGCATTCCGTAATTGGTTGTAATCATCAATTATCACAATTATCATATCATGCATCATCATATAATATCATCAATATAATAATAATACCATCATCATATACATGTTCATTTCCTAGCTAACCCGTACATACCCATGGAGCAGCTAGATAATGAACACCAAAAATAATGTAATACAATAACATAATATCTATATACATCAGAAAGTCTGTAGCAGAATCCTCAGAGAAATAGAAGACTGGATTCTGCAACTCTACTCCTCTTCTGAAATGGGTAAACAATGAAAGAATGAGTATAGATGATACTCAGTGAATTTATATACATCAACAATGAAATATCTATGCTCAAATAATCGATTTCACATAATAAGGTACTATAATACAGTGTAAATCATACAAGGTATAGAATCATTATTGATAAACAGTAGGAATAGCAATGGTCATACCCAATCAGGGAATCAATATAGTGAGACAGATAAAAAGGCCATGAACACGTAGACTATGGATAATCACATAGTCGATCACATATCACATATACATAAGACTGATCAGGTCCGATGGCTAGAACCATAATCCCTTCCCAGCTAGGGCATCAATATCAATGTGCACATTGTCGACTGTATGTACCCACTACCCTGTCGGCTAGGCAGCTCTGTCATACCACATTCAGGTCAATAGAAATAGATAATATGTTAATAGATACCTTTATGCAACAATGGTACCATCACTGTCAATATAATCAATATCCATCACTTCAAGTAATATTTGAATCAATGGCATAAAAAAATATAACATATGAGTTAGGATATATGTTATGGTAAACAATAATGGTATAGAACAAAATTGGTTCAGTGACCGAAATTGGTAGATCAATTGGAATAAAACCCAATAGACCAATGACAAATGAGCTAGGCATCAAGAAGTACAATTAAACAATCATCAGATATGATCAATTTGGCAAGGAAATTCAAGGCAAAAAAATCAAGAAAAACAAAGGCAAAAAATAGTAAAGTAAGGTTTGGCCACTAAGGTGGTTTTGCCATAGATTTCCATTCAATAATTTAATGCTATAGATAGGTCATATGATGCATGTAGAACTCACCTAATGCTTCAAGTTAACTTTGCACAAGTCAATTCCACCAGATTTTTTTCAAATGTGACAATTAGGTCACTTTATAATTCACCTTTGTCAAATCTTCAATTCTACATCAATTAATCCATCAATTAGTTATCCACCTCCATCCAATTAACTCATTCTATCCTCAATTGATAAAACTTAACACTAATTCATAAAGTCATATCTTACAATTCCAAATCAACCCTCAAATTTAGGGATTTCCACAAATTAGTATCATTATAAGTAAATTAACACTAAACCCATCTATTTCAACCTAAATAACATCTAATTAATCAATTAAACCAAACAAATAAACCTTTACCTCAAATTGGTTGGAAAGGGCTGAAATCTACTGTTCAATATCTCTTGAAATCCTTAGCTCCTCTCTACCAATTGATGATGGAAATGAGGTGAGCTAAGTTAATACTTAAGATCTCTATGAATTTTTCCTCAGTAATTTGATGACGAAATGAAGGAAATTGAAGAAGAAAATGGAAGATGGTGCTTCGGTCTTCTATGGAGAAAAGAAGAACGAAGAAGAAAAAGAGAAGAAGAAGAAGAAGTTATCATGAGAAACAATTAGTTACTGCCGCTTTAAATAGGCTACTATCTCAGTAAATTTCCACTTCGCCATTTTTTTCCTCTTCGCCATTTCCAGTTCGCAATGCCACTTCGCAATTGCCAGCTCACAATGCCACTTAGAAATGCTGGCCCACAAATGTGACTTCAAAATTACCAGCTAGGCAATGCCACTTCGCCATTGCCAGCTCGCAAATGCCACTTCGCCATTTCCAGTTTGCAATGCCACTTCGCAATGCTGATTCACAAATGCCAGTTCGCAATGTCGGCTCGCAAATACTACTTCGCAATGCCGGCTCGCAAATGCTACAGATATTCTATCACGACCCAGTTTTCTGAACCGCGATGGTCCTAGGGCATGGGAAATGCCAGTGGCGACCGACACCCGTAGAATCCAGTATCATTACACAATCTATCAACCTCAATATATATTTCATTTATTATAGTTATCATCTATTATATTATCCTATTAATGATTTTGATAATCTATCAATTATCCTGTCATCATAATGCGATTGGCTGTCACAATTATATATATATATCATGCATCATATATGATCAATATAGTCCATCAATAACAAATATAGACAATGTTCATCTCTTAGCTACCCAATACATACCCATGGAGCAACTAGATTATGAACACCAAAATAATATAGTACAGTAATCCAAAATAGAAATATACATCAAAAATCTGAAGCAGAAAATCCACAAAGAACAGAAGGCTGGATCCTGCTACCTACTCCTCTCCTGAAAGGGGTAAACAAATAAAAGGATGAGTAGGAAAGATACTCAGTGAATTTACATGCATCGCAATAATGAAATAGGTACAAATAGGCAAAGGAATAAACCAAATGATAAACAATCAACAATAGGGTTATCAAAATACAGTCAGGTTCAAGAAATAACAAATATATTCGGTTACAATATGGAAAGGCAGATAATGAGATGGATTGAATGAAAAGAAATCAAACAGTCACCAAACAATCGATATCACTGGACAATATAGGTCGCGAGTATCATATCAATCAATATCACTGGACCATGTAGGTCACCAGTATCAAATGAGCAAAAGGCTGATCAGGCCCTATGGCCAGAACCATAACCCCTCCTAGCTAGGGTACAAATATACAATGTGCACAAGGTCGATAGTATTTCCCCACTCCTCTGTTGAATTGGAAGTTCTGCCAAACCATAACAAGGTCAAAAGCAAGGGATACCATAAGTAACAATGGTATCCGGATATCAATCAATCAGTAATAGTTAGTTTGGTATCAATCAATCAATATTCAATAAATTTATAATGTCAAAGGTAATTTACCATTAACAAAATCAAATGTGATAATAAAATAAAGCAAGGAACAAAAGTGAGTTCGGTGGTTGAAACCAATAGGTCAATTGGAATACCATTATCGCCAACGACAATGGTATTCAATTAGTAGGCCTATGACATGCAAACCACAAGCCAAATGACAAATAAACTAGGCAATTTATCAAACACAAAGCAACAAACAATGATACGCCAATAGGTTAGGGTTTAAAGCAAAATTTAGCTTGTCGATTCAACACAATAACAAGGTACATTGTTCCATAACGCAAGGGCATCAAAAGCAAGATTTAACAATATTATTTTAAGGTCAATTTGGCAAGGAAACTCAAGTAAAAACCAAATAAACACAAAGGCATTTTAGGGCAAAATAGGTTTGACCACTTTAGGGATTTTGCCAATTGGATTCAATTCAACAATTCAATCAATAATTCAAGTAGTTTGATGCAATGTAAACTCACCTAAGCCTTCCATTTGCTAATGCAATAGCCAATTTCTACCAATTCACCAAAATCCCTAAATTGGGTAAACTTTGATAACCTACTTACTTCAATCTACAATTCCACATCAAATTAACCATCAATTAGTTGTTCATTCCTATCCAATTGAACATTTCTAACATCAAATTAACATTCCTAACACTAATTCAACATCTTACCCTTTACAACTTCAAATTCAACATTCAAATTGCAATTACTTTCAATTATGGATAAACTAATGCAATTGAACTAATTACCCATTCAATTCAACCTAAATAATCACTAAAACATTAATCAAATCAAACAAACTAATAACTTACCAAAAATCACCCTCCATGGCCGAATTTCTCAAGAAATAGTCCTCCCTAATCCTTGCTCCTCACCTTAAATTGATGGTA
>CANXYC010490192.1:0-18822 GCA_948193065.1 Aleurites moluccanus
TTGGGGATTTTAGTAGAATTGGTTCAATTGAAGTACATTTTGGCTAATTGGATCAATTGGTGAGTTTATATTGCATCAAATACTATGTTTGAATCATTAAATTGATGAATTGGACCAAATTGTGAAAACCCTAGTTGTGGCTGAACCTTGTAGCCTTGTGTTGCCTTTGCATTTCTTTGATTTTCTTTTGGTTTTCCTTGTTAATTTAATCCTAATTTGATGATGTTTAACTTTGTTATTGATACCCTTGCTTTGATTGACAATGTACCTTGTTATTAGTTTGAATGGGTAAGTCAATTTTGCTCAGAGCCCTAACCTATTGGCTTGACATTGTATGTCACCTAGTGTTTGATAAATTGCTTAATTTATTTGTCATTGGCTTATTAGTTTGCATGCCATAGGCCTACCAATTGAATGCCATTGTCATTAGCGACAATGGTATGCCAATTAACCCACCAATTTCGGCCACCGAACCCTTGCTTGTTTCTTGCCTTTTCTTATTATCATACTTGATATTATTAATTGTATATTGCCTATGACATTGTAATTGAGTTTACTGAATATTGATTGATTGATACCGAGCTGATTATTATTGATTGATTGATATCCGGATGTCATTATTGCTTATGGTATCCCTTGCTATTGACCCTAATATGGTTTGACAGAACTTCCGATTCGACAGGGGAGTGGGGAAATACTGTCGACCTTGTGCACATTATATATTTGTACCCTAGCTAGGAGAGGTTATGGTCTTGGCCATAGGGACTGATTAGCCTTATGCTTATATGATACTGGTGACCTATATGGTCCAGTGATATTGATTGGTATGATACTGGTGACCTACATGGTCCAGTGATATCGATTTGTCTGGTGACTGTATGATTTCTTTTCATACAATCCATCTCATTATCTGCCTTTCCATATGTAACTGAGCATATTTGTTATTTTTTTAGCTTGACTGTATCTTGATATCCCTACTGTCTATTGTATTTCATTGAACTTATACCATTGCCTATTTGTGCCTATTATTATTTATTGGGATGCATGTAAATTCACTGAGTATCATATATACTCACCTTTTTGTTTGTTTACCCCTTTTTAGAAAAAGAGTAAGTTGCAGAATCCCGATATCTGTCTTCCGTGATTTCTGTTACAGTTTATTCTGTATAAATTTTGGATTTCTATATTATATTTGAGGTTTCTTTATTTAGCTGCTCCATGGATATCTATGGGTCAGTTAGGAGATTAATATTATATATAATATATTGATAATTATATATTGAGTTATATGATGGTTCATGATGTGATATGTGAATGATATAGCCAACTGCATAATAATTGACAGGATAACAGAATGAATAACAGGATTGCATGTTAGATGGTAATTTATAATAAATGAATAATATGTTGAGGTTGATAGATTGTGTAATGATACTGGATTTTACGGGAGCCGGTCGCCATTGGCATTTCTCGTGCCTTAGGACCATTGCTGCTCGGGAAATCGGGTCGTGACACATGACCCTTGCAGAGCAGATCTGTACTTCAATATGAAAGACTGCTTCCATCCCATACACCAAAGAATATGGAGTTTCCCCCGTTGGTGTTCGAATGGAGGTCCGATATCCCCATAATACAAATGGAAGGCGTTCATGCCAATTTCTATGATTGGTGATCATCTTTTGTAGAATGGTCTTAATTGTTTTATTTGTTGCTTCAATTGCCCCATTGGTTTGAGGACGATAAGAAGAAGATCAATGATGTTGAATCTTTTCCTTTTCAAGCAAACTTATTACTTCCTTCTAAAAATGAGACCCATTGTCGGTGATGATCTCAAAAGACAATCCAAACAGACAAATGATGTTAGTTTGGATAAAGTGTGCTACCTTTTTAGAATTCAACACTTGATAAGAGGTTGCTTCTACCCACTTCGTGAAGTAATCTATTGCCACCAGAATGTACTCATGACCATTTGAGGATTTAGGACTGATGTGCACTATGACATCAATACCCTACATAGCAAAAGGCCAGGGTGTTGCAGTAGGGTGTAACGGAACATAAGGTTACTTTTAAAGCTTCGCAAATATCTGGCACTTGTGGCATCGCTAAACATACTTAGCACAATCGTCATTCATTGAAAGCCAAAAATATCCCAAGTTCATGATTTTCCTGGCCAATGCAAAACCATTCATGTGCAGACCTTCTTCATCGCCATGTACCCATTCCATGATCTGTTGAGCTTCCTCCTCTGTTACGCACCTGAGGTGGATATTATCCCAAGCTCTTCTATATAACACATCACCATTTGGTATGAAATTACTAGCCAATTGTCTCAGGGTCCTCTGATCTGATTTGGATGCCCCTTTCGGATACTGGTCATTTTTTAGGAAATTGAATATGTCCATATACCATGGCTTACCATTGGCTAATTGAATTTGCATGCATGTTGTAACATAACCCAGTTGCCTTCGCACTTCAATGACCATAGGATGTACTATCTCATTACCTATCATGTCTATCATGGAGGCCAGTGTTGCCAAAGCATCGACAAATTGATTCTTGGCTCGAGATAGATAGTGGAAAGATAATTCATGAAAATTTTATGTTAGATCAGTCACGCGTTGATAGTAAGGAACTAAACACTCTTCTTTTATCTTCCATTTACCCAAAGCTTGTGACACAATCATATTAGAGTCCTCATAGACCTCTAGGTAATCAATCCTCATATTGGTGGCAACTTCTAAGCCACATATGCAAGCTTCATATTTTGCTTCGTTGTTTGTTACTTCAAAGGATAATTTAATTGCCATGGGTAAATGATACCCATTTGGTGTGACAAGTACTATTCCCGAGCTATAACCCTTGCTGTTAGTTGCTCCATTGAAGTATAACTTCCAAACTTCGGGTTTTAATTCCATGATGTCTTCGTCGGGGAATTTAGGTTCAAATGGTTCATCATCTATTGGGGCAGTAGCTAGTTGGTCAGCTATCACACTTCCTTTGATTGCTTTTCTTGAAACATACTTAAGATCAAAAGCTACTAGAACTGCCAACCATCAGGCCATTTTGCTGTCAAGAACTGGCCTCTCCATAAGGAATTTCAAGGGGCTCTTGTCAGCAAGAACATGTGTGATATATGAACCCAAATAATGTTGTAGCTTATGGCATACCCAAACCAAAGCGAGACATAACTGCTCAATCTGATTGTACTTGAGCTCGTGAGCAAGCATGCGCTTACTCAAATAATATATGGCCTTTTCTTTATGCGAATCTACAGAATTTTGAGTGAGCATCACCCCCATGGCCTCTTTGGTTACAGAGAGATATAACAACAAGGGTTTACCAAGTCTTGGTGGCTGCAGCACAGAAGGGTTTCACAGGTATTGCTTAATCCTTTCAAAAGCTTGCTGACATTCATCATTCAATTCTTTGGAAGCCCCCTTTTTTAACAATTTAAAGATGGGTCCACAAACATCAGCCAACTGAGAGATGAACCTACTAATGTACTGCAAACGTCATAAGAATCCCCTAATTTCTTTTTCAGTCTTTAGAGATGGCATCTCTAAAATGGCTCTTGATTTGGCTGGGTTTACTTCTATCCCCTTCTTACTCACCATATGGCACAAGAACAAACCTGAGGACGCACTAAAAACACACATAACCAGATTTAATTTCAAGTTGTGCTGTCTCAACCTGAGAAAGAAATGCCTTAATGCATCTATGTGTCCTTCTGCCATTTTGGATTTTATCATAATGTCATCAACATATACTTCCACATCCTTGTGAATCATGTCATGAAAGATGGTTGTGGCCATTCTCTGATACGTTGCCAAAACATTTTTCAACCCAAAAGGCATGACCTTATAGCAGTAGGTGCCCCATTCTGTCATAAAAGCTGTCTTTTCCTTATCCGGTGGATAGACTTGTTTCTGATTATATCCCGCATATAAATCAGTCAAGGAAACTACTTCAGGTTAGGCCATGCGGTCCACCAATAAGTCTATGTGAGGTAAAGGAAAATCATCTTTTGGACAGGCTTTATTCAGATCCCTGTAATCCATACACATTCTTACTTTCCCATCCTTCTTTGGCATAGGCACTATGTTGGCTAGCCATGAAGGGTAAGTGACAGGTTCAATAAAACCATTCTTCAATAACTTAACAACCTCTTCTTTGATCTTGAGATACCATTCTGCCTTCATCTTTCGTAGCTTCTGTTTTACGGGCTTCACATCCTCATAGATCGAAATCTTGTGGACCGCTATGCTTGGATTGATACTCATCATGTCTTCAGGTTCCCAAACAAAACAGTCTAAAAATTCTTGAAATATTTTGAATAAAGAAACTTTATCATAGAATGATGATGTAATGAATGTGATTTTCAGTTTATCGTCTGTGCCAAGATTAATTCATTCTTTATTCTATTCTTTTATTTCCTTTTCTTTTGATGTCTCATTTAAATTGGATTCATTAAAAGGGAAGGAAGACTCAGAGAGATAAGAGGAAAACTGGAAACTTTTATTACTAACAAAAGCTTTGTCCTTGCAAACTGCATTAAAATTGAAAGAAGGACCAGGGAGATCCTTTTTTGACTCTACAGAAGAAAAAGAAAAAACCGACTCAATAGACTCCGACTCTAACTCTGCTTCAGACTTGAACTTGGCTGGGAAGGAAAGTGTTTCATCAAGGTTGGGAAGCTTCTCAATGTGCCAGTTGTTTGGTGCAACCAAGGTAGGATGGATGAGCTTGGCGGGGTTTGTTTCTACTTCACTTCTAATCATGAGGACTTGCTCAAAGAGAGTAGCCTCCATGTTTTCCTCCCAATCTTGCTCTAAAAAGTAGATGGGCTTGTAATCCTCCAAATTGAGCCTCTCCTCTTAGCCTTGGCTTTCTTTTTGGCTCTCATCTCAACCTTCTCCAAATCCTCTTCGGTAGGCTTCTAACCAAGTCCAAAAGGTGGGTTGGCTAGTGGATATTCCTTAAAAGAGGTTATCCCCTGTTGATTCCTCCCAAGACCTCCTTCTTGTTCAATGAATTGTATGGGGTCGAAGGAGAAACCAAACAAAGGGACAGTATTTGGCTCAGGTTGAATTCCCAAAATAGGAGCAGAGATGGGAACCTCACTTTTTCCGTGTGTATCACCCTTGATGGTGACTTCAGCAGTTCTATGAGGCATTTTGAGCTTTTAATGCAAGGAGCACGGAACAAGATTTCCCTTCTAGATCCAAGGTCTTCCAAAGAGGAGGTTAAAGTAAGCAGGCACATCAATCACTTGGAAGGGGATATGAGCGGTTATAGGTCTGATTGTCATGTCAAAAGTAGCCATACCCATGACCTCTCTCTTTGTATTATCGTATGCCCTCACAATCTGAATGGAGGGGGTGAAATCTGCAGCCCCAAGGCCCCTGCAACTTTCAATAGGCACACATTCAGAGCCGACAACCAAAACCATAGAGATTGTCTTCCCTTGGGTCATCACAGTTATATACAAAGCCTGGTTGTGATTTTTTCCTTCCTTTGGCAAATCATGATTAGTGAAAGAGATGGAAGCAACCTTGGTTGAGCTAGTGAGTGAGGCTACCAAGGTTTCAGGAGAAATGTCAATTGGGGCTTGACATTGATTCAACGCCTGGCGATGTAGGAAGGATGACTGGATAAGACTCCAAATGAAGATGTTGGCTTGGGTTTTCTTTAATTGCTTGAGGATAGCATCCTCTTCAGGCTCAATGCTTATTTTCTCCGTAGGAGGGGGAACATGCTGGATGGGCTGCCGTACTGATGAGTTCGGTTGATAGAGTCTACCACTTCTTGTTATTGTGTCTATTTCTTCCACAAAGTCATTAAGATCCAATACACAACAAAAATCATTATTTGATATAATCAAGGAGATTAGATCCATTTCTGTGTTAGAAGAGTGGAGGAGATTGACATTAACTAGGTGATTCGGAAGAGGGTTGGTGGTGATATTGGGTCTTGCTTTTGGTGGAATGATATCACCATTATCCACCAAGTCCTGGATCTTATGTCTAAGGTTTTTACACATTTCTGTTTAGTGCCCTGCATTCTGGTGATAATCACAATATTCATTCATATTCCAACTTTTGGGCAAAGGATCTGGGGGTGCCCTAGGCTCTAAAGGCTTCACCAAATTTGCCTCTAATGCCTTTTTGTATACCATGACTAATGGCATACCCAGATAAGTAAAAGACCTCCTTTCGAGTCTCATAGGAGGATGGTTAGAGATGGCAGCAACTTTCCAGCTTTTCTGATTGGAGGAAGTGTTGTGGGTATAATGGGTATTCTTCCTATATCTTGAACCAGAGGATTCTTCCTTGATTTGCCCATTCTGGATCAAATCATCTATCTTTGATGCTGTGGCAATAAGAGCTTTAAAGTCTGGCAGATATTGGGTTTGGAGATAAGTCTGATAACTTGGGAGGAGATTCTTGATAGTTATATCAATTTGCTCCTGCTCGGTGGGCCTGTTCATCATTTGGGCTGCTTTAGTCCTCTATCTAGTGAGGAAAGTGGAGAAGGACTCCCTTTGTTGTTGCTTGGTGGTCTCCAAATCTCTCTTAGTGATTTCCACCTCAATGTTATAATGATATTGCTTGACGAAAGCATTGCAAATATCATCCCATGTTTTCATGAAATTGGTGTCCAAGTCGACAAACTATCTCATTGCCTCACCTATAAGCGACTGTTGGAACAATTGAGCAAGGAGCTCATTGTTCATCCCCAATGGGTTTACAGCCCCCACATACATTTTTAAATGAGTTTTAGGGCAGGTAGTGCCATCAAATTTGTCCATGCTAGGCATCTTGAACTTCGGAGGAACCCTAGCATTTAGGAATAGAGTAAGTGAATCCACATCGATTAGATCCTCATGCCTTTTAATGTTTTTTAGAAGCCTTTCCATAGCTTCAAATTTGTCCATCAACTTCTTAGTTTCTGTCAAGTTGGAGTTCTCTCCTTCATAAAAAAGATTCGGGGAGGAGGATGGCATAGTGCGACTGGTCAGATTGACAGTCTATGGTGGAATGGTAGCTTCAGGAGCTCTCTCGTTATTTGTCAGATCAATAACAGGGTTTGGTGGAAGGGATGAAGATGCATTAGGGGCATCAACTTGAGGGGTACTTGCTCCTTGGCCCATCATTGTTTTCACCTCACAAAGGATGGATTGACACTGTGTATCAAGGGCATGGTTTAGGGCAACTTGGAAGTTATCCTCTTGCTTTTTGAGTAGGTTAGCTAACATTGTCTCTATGGCCTCCATACTGGGTGCTGTGCTTTCTATTTGTACCTTCCAAAATAAACATTCAGAATCAAGTCATGGTGGTCCAAACAAAACCTAAATAAAGGTGGAAAAGTAAGGTTTGAAGGTTTTATGGGTTCAAAGTTTTGGGCTTTGGTTTGACCATTGACTTATTGGTTCTTAGTCCATAAATGTATGAATGCATGGTCATGTATGGATGCATGTATGCATGAAGAAAATTGGTTTCATGATGACAGTTTAACATTATTATGGTTCATGGGCCCTAAGGTCCAAGGTCTAATGTTCATTACATGAAGGCTAGGTGGTTTGGTTTAAGGGTACCCATCACACTAGAGTAGCGATATACCTAACCACATGTGAAACAATGAGTTTCGTGTGTTTCCAATAGTACGACTGCTCATTACACCTCAAAAAGGATTTGAAGATTCGTCGAGAGGTGGATGTTTTTGCTATCTCCCAACATACTCAAAGAGAGTTGTTAGATCAATGTTACTCGCTATCTAAAGGTTGAATTTCGTAACTAGTGATATAGTGATGCATGAAAATCAAAGTTAAACTAAAAGCTAAGTAAAAAGTCACTTTTGAAAATATTTTCAACTAATTGGTAGTCCTCTTTAACTTTTGAAAAAAGTTTTATCCCTAGTGGAGTCGCCAGCTGTGAGGCCTCGCCCAAGCACCGTGTCCAGGTCCACTCTAAATGGGATCGGAATGCTCATTTGGGACAATTTCTCACGGAGGAGATGACCTTATTGCCTTTTATTTGAAAATGATTTTGATTTTGAAGTCACCACCTTAAGTTATTTTTATTGGGAAAATTTAAGGTAAAAACCCATTTTAACTCCAATTTTATCCTAAAGGAAAAAAGTGCACTAGTTTTTGAAACCAAAGAGGTTTCGGGGACTAGGTTTTCGGTTGAACTTGGATTTTAATTTTTACCTCGATTTAAAATGATTTTCATGAATAATTAAAGAATGACATATAAGATGCATAAGCAAGTAAATAAATGGATGAACAATTGAAATGTAAGCAATCAAGTAAAACAATCAAAATAAAGTGATAAAAGTAAATTATTACACCTCGAAATTCCAAAATAGGAGATATCAACTCTAGCCCTTATGGGTTCTAGGTTGATCACACATTCCCTAAAGAATATATTCAACAAATAAAGTAAAGCAAATGATAAAAGAAAAAGAGATGGTTTTTGTCTTTTTTGGATTTGAAGTTTTTATACAGCTTGCCTGTGTATCCCGTTGAATGGGAATCAAAACCCATGCAGTTCTTCCTTCTCGCAAAGGAGGGTTGATTTTATGCCCTATTTATCATGTTTTGATCTTTATTTTGATGCCCTATCAAAGTAAAGAAGATGAGTTAGGAGGCGATACCTTCTCCCTTGCTCTTTGAGGAGGCAGCGGTCGGATTGCATGCTCGGATCAGAGTTCTACTTTGGATTGATTTGAAGCACGAGAAGATGGTCGGATTGTCTTTTATCTTGCTTTTTGGGAAGGTGGAGGTCTAATTGCTTTCCCAGATCGGAGTTCCACTTTGGATTGATTTGAAATACGGGAAGACGGTCGGATTGTCTTTTATCTTCTCCCTTGCTCCTTACGGGAAGCAGCAGTCTGATTGCCCGCCCGGATCAGAGTTCCACCTTAGACTAGTTGAAGCCCGAGAAGACAGTCGAATTGGCTTTTATCTGATAATTTCAAAGAAAACAAGCAAACCAACAGAGTGATTCTATATTAAAAATGATTTTGAAGCTCCATACGCCTCAGATTTGGTCCTTCTTTAGCTCAAAAAGAACTAAAAAAAATGGGCTCCACACGCCCTGAATAGTAACTCTTTAAACTCAAAGAGAGTTAAAGAAAATAAGAAAAATAGGCATATGAGGGAGAAGAGAGTGAAATCTAAGAAGGAATAATCAACTTTAGAGACTTCGGGGCCCATAATTAGGTTGGGGGGTCAAGTATTTATAGTAGAAGCTTGGATGGTCATATCCCATCATTTTTCAATGTGGGATTCAGAAAAAATAGGTTTGGAACGAAGCTACCGCCTGCAAGAGGAGCTGGTGCTGCTGGAGGGGGGCGGCGGCGCCACCGGGGGTCTTGGCGGTAGAAGAGCTGAAGGAGGGCGGCAGTAGTGGTGAAGAGCCATGATGCCGCCCTTGGGCATGGCAGTTGCCGCCCTGAGGGTATGGCAGCGCTGCCACCTCTGGTCCAACTTCATTCTGAGTCCGTCCGAGCGCGGGTTTGGTTCCCACGAGTGTTGTTCGGGTTGATACGAGTCCGAGGGGTGTAAAAAACCAGTGTTCACATGCATCCATTTGGTTGAAATGTTCCTTTTGAATTTCCTTTGAATTTTCCTTGAATTCAAGCTCCAATTGCATTGTTAATTATTGTTTATAAACCTTATTTAATGATACCATTGTGTTTGTTGCCATGAGAACTTGATTTGTGAAATTTGGCTATTATTATATAAACCTCAAAACTCTACCTATTTGGCTCCAAAGTGGTGCACACCAAGTACTCGACAAAATACCCCTTTGTATTTTTCATAAGTTAACCAATTGCTATCAGTTTCGCCAACGCGGGTGACTTGCTATCTCACCAGTGTCTCACCAACGTAAATGTAACTTTTTGACATATTACATACTTGATATCTATATGACTTTTGTAGCATTTTGTCTATATTTTATTGCTTCTTTACTAAGGATATTGATCTTATGTGTTAACACCTAATAAATCAGCTTCAATGAGCTAAAATTGCAGAAACTGAACCATATTGTTTTTCTTGTTTGATTAGTAATTTATTTGCTTTCTATAGTCCATTCTTTTGTGTATATGATAGAGCTTCCTTACCGATGGGGTAGTAGGTAAATACCATTGGCATTATGCATAATGAATTATTATTGAAACCCAAGCTGTGAAGGGTTATAGTCCTAACCATAAGGCCTAATCTACCTTATTCTATTTACATGTGATATGTGTAATTGTTATACATTTCGTGACCCATTATATATACATGATTATTATTTCTTCCAGTGTCTATATATATTATTTGATGTCCGTAAGCCATTTCCCTTGATTTGGGTCTCTGGTATGCCACCCATGAACCAATTACAACTTATTAATTGTTTATTGTTATCTGCCTAGCCTATTGTATGGTAATATATATATTGACTCACTGAGTATGAAAATACTCACCTTATTAGTGGTTTAAACTTTTCAGATCAGGAGTAAAGCTAATCCAAGAATTATTCTTCAGTAGATTCAATTCTTTTGATATAATGTAAATATTTGTATTTGTATATATTTCCTATGTAATTTTAGTTGCTCTATGGTTATGTAAACTAATAGGATGGCTATATTTGGTTTGGTTTGATATATTATTTGTTACTATTATCTAATGTAAATGAGATATGTTGAGTATAAAATTGATCACAAATGATGAGGGATAGATTGTTTATGTGAATATTGAGTATTATAGCAGGTGATGTTTATAGGTTAACGAAGAGTTCTAAGGGTATCAGTATCCTTAAGCTATTCCTGCATCCTAGGACTATCATATTCCAAAATTGAGACGTGACAGTCATGGGCATAAAACTGACCTATGCAAAAATCTGAGGCACAAAATTCAAGACCTTGTTAAATATGGGGACATCTTTCTCTATGCCCAGCTAGAATCCAACATCCCTATTGATCCTCACATTGTTCTAGAATAAAAATAGACCCTATTCAAACCATTTTCCACCATAAAATTGACACTATGAGAAGATAGCCTGCCTTGACAAAATCGAGCTAGAGTCATCCAAGTCCGAGTCCGAGTCATTCGAGTCCAAGTCATCCGATTCATCCAAGTCGTTATTTTCCTTTCTTAGTTTTTGAGTTTATAAAAGACCTTTCCGATCTTTCTTTTAATTTTGAATGTAACCCATGATAATGGGGCTTTTTTATCATAATAAAATGCTTACCTTTTCTCTTATTTTCCTTTGTCAGACTTTGTATTTCTTGCATCCAATTATAATGAGGCATTAAAAATAAAATGAAATAAATAAAGATAAAGAAGAATCAATTAATTTTGGCATAAAAATTCACATCATGACTCATTTTCCTAAGGATTCAAGGACTATTTGCATGAGAACCTAATGACCTAACACAAATTGATCAGAATATTGCAAAATTTAACTTCTATCTTCACCTCGACTGAGGCAACTCCTTGTTCCTTAGTTTATGGGATGGAAGCAATTCTTCCAATTAAGATGCAAATCTAATCTACCAAGGTTATGAATGAAAGTTAGCTCGATGAAGCAAAATACATCAGAGAATAGCAAGATCAACTGAACACCATAGATGAGAAAAGGATGGATGACTTGTATCAGATTCAGGGTTCTCAACAGTGGCTTACTAGACATTTCAACAAAAGGGTGACCAACAGAGGGTTAGAAGAAGAAAACTTGGTCTTGAAGGAAATCAAAGCTCCGGTTCATGATCCAAAGGGAAATTTTTTGACTTAAACTGGGTTGGTCCGTATATACTCAATAAGATTTTGTCTGGCGGCAGAGTCATCCTCATGGACTTGGATGGGAATGAATTCTTGAATCCATGTAACCTAGATCAACTTAAAAGATATTTTGTATGATGATGAGTGAATTATATAAATAGAACTATAAGGACCTGATTCTCCCAAAGAAAAATTAATTATGTAAAAGTATTATAGAGATACTAGGTAACTCACTTTGAGTACGGTTCAAAGCATAATAAAAACATTATTTTTTCTTGCCAAAGTTAATTGACTCTCGCTCGCTAAGTTGAAAACCTATAAAGGCGACTTAGGCAAAAATTAAAGTAGCTTGGCAAATCGAAAATCCGAAAGGGTGGCTCAAGAAAAAATTAGAGCAATAAAAAAGGGAAGAAAAAGAACAAAAGAAAAAGAAAAAGAAATAAAATAAATATCTCATTTTAACCATCATATCTGACAAAGTCATAAATGATCATTTTATCATGGATTTCTGTCTCATCCCATTGCAAATCATGCAAGTCAAATTCCTGTCTCATTCATTCCATTCAAAAGTTAGTGTCATAAATCAAAAATCAACTCCCATCTCATTTTATTCAATCATAAAGTACAATCCATAGTAAAAAATACCCAAGTCAAAATAAAGTCTCATATAATCCTAGGTGGATAGAAGCAAAATAGAAAAGCAAAGAAATCCTAACTACAAGGCCTCCTCCTCATAGGATGGATATCTCTGTTAGCATCAGAGTCATCATCAGCTGGTCTCTTCCCAAGCGCTTTATCAAAAGCTCTATCCACAGTCATCATCTTCGCACTTTTGGTGTCAACAATCTCCTTGTCTATCTCCACCGTCTATGTCACTCTACCAACTGATGTCTCTATAACAATCATAGCTCCATCGTTGGTCTCTATCCCTGCCTCTAGCTCCTTTATCAAGGTGGATCGCCTAATTTTCTTAATAGGCCAAATTGAGGTAATGAACCAAGCATTATACCCCTCCAACCTATTTAATAAAGTAGTCGGTCTAACAAAATGCATAAACCTCCTCTAGCCATTCATTATGTCTCGAGCCATTGCAGCATTAATCACGGATGTAGGAAAAACAACTCATTCTAATGAAATCCCTTATGACTGACCCATTTGCCTCAAAATCCAGGTACCCTGATAGAAGGTGGTCAGCCCCATGCCTATTAAGTACACCATCCTATAGCCGAAACTCATCGTCATGAAGGAACCAATCTTATACCAAAGGCAATACCATAAAATACTGTCTGGATGTAGTTCAAACAATTAAGCAGTCCATTTTCTCTGTAAGTCAAAACAGATTAGGGTCTGACACATGCGGTACCTAGTAGCAGAATAAGGTAACTTATCTGGAGGACCAACTACTTGGAGATGATCCTTTAACCAAACCTAAGTCATCTAAAAGCAAAAAGATAGAAACTAGAAGGGTTTAGATAGAAAAGAACCAAATAAAAGAAGAAGAGTTATACCTGAAGAATGACCAGATTCACAGACCAAGACCCATACACTCTGTAATTAGCATCCAAACTCAGAAGGGTCTCAATTAGAATCAGACTCGCTATGGTACACCCTTGCTCCATCTGAGCCATCGGCTTTATTATCTCAATATCTCCCCAGTCAGGAGCATTGGAAAATAGACATCCAGTAGTCAAACAAAAAACCAATGCAAGCATCTTGAACTTCTACCTTTTTGGGTTCTCAAGGACCAGAGACTCAGTAATCACTACAGTGAGATCAACTCTATCTTTATGAACCATGGAACTAGTCAAATTATGTCCCAAACCAAGCAGTTTCCTAAAATATAAAAAGTGCTTGACCCTAGATTCCAGATAGCTAAAGTAGCATCTGGGTTGCTGCTCAGAATAACACTGAACTCCTTAAAGGTGGGGCACATCTCCTTTATGCTAGCTCCAAAGCATAACACATGGTCAACAGGATCCCAAAAGTTCACACAAGCATCCAAAAAGTCCTAATTCACTTTTACTCTCCTCAGGGTAAAAACAAAACTAATCCCATACCTACCTAAATTCATCCTGTCAATCTTATCCAAGTTCTTGGTCTATAAGAGCATGTAATAACTAAAGTAGGGTTCCATTGGGAAACAATATTAACTCAAGAAAGCATAGAGAATTAAAAGAAAAATTTTGAAAAGAAAAAGGATGAATCAAGAATGATTTTTCGCAGAGCAAAGAAAAGTTATACATAGACAAAAAATGGATCCGGGAAAAACTAGGCTTTAGCGGCGGCCTCTTTTGGAGTTGGAGGCAGCATCATGCTTAGGCGGCTCCGTCGCTAACTACATAAAATGCCCTTGGCAGCAGTAGCTCCCTATGGTGATGGCAGTAACCTTTCAGTCAGATGGCAACTCCTTTTCTTCCTATTGGCAGCTCTATTTTCTTAAGTTTTAAGCCGTAAGACTCTAGTACAGAATTCTCAGAGCATTTACCTTGCATCAAAATTGCATGAATTTTGCACGACAACATAAAAACATCACTTGTATAAAAATCCATCCAATATAGAAAGTGCATAGCTGTCATAGCATGTATACATCCATCATTCATAAAAATACAAACATCATTACATCTCAAAAGTCCAGAAAACATAAAGCAGAATCAAAATCTCAGCCTCTTCTCCTCCGGCGATGAGGATCCTCTTGCTGACGAGCCCGTCTGTCAACCTCCATTTGAGTCAGCAAGGAAGTGATAGCCATCTTCATCTGACACCCCATCCGATAAGTTCGTTGAATATAACCAGTTAGGACTTGTATTGATTCAATGAATAAGATAAGTAAAAGAAATTACCAAAAGATCATTTCCAGAGTTAAGATGAAGGCACATAATACAATGTTCTTAGGAAAGTTTAGGTCAAGAGGATAAACTATATCTAGAGTATGGTAAGTCCTTATCTGACTATTGCCTCCCATATAAGGAATCTCCCTAGTAATCTCTAGAAAAGGGTCGAAGGCGACCACCTTTTTGTTTCCTGCATTAGAACTCGTATCTTAGGGTACTGGAGGAGCCATTGTGGATGCTCATATACTAAGAATGCCAGGATGAGCAGTAAGACCAGTAGAACGAGCAAAAAGTCGATATGGATACCTAACACGACCTATTAGATGGGTCTGATAGAACTTTGTGTAAGGAATGTCAAGCTCAAGAAACAAAAGAATAGGTGAACCAACATAGGACTCCCCTGAAGTATGGATGTTAGAATCCCATCTCATATCAACTGGAGGATGTTTAGGGGTAACCCCTTTCCCAATGTCTGAACTTTTACTCTCGCCCCCTTATAGCATATTATGTTTAATGGAGGGCGAAACAACACTCGATAAAATGACATAAGACAACAGTTATATAGCATAGTCGGCATAAGCTCTATCCTGGTTGCAAAAAGGGTCATACGCCTCTGTACAAGCAAGTCATAATAAGAACCTCAAGTCAGAATTGAAAGAAGGAAAAAGCAGAAAATACCTAGGAAGGGGCCAAACTAACAAAGAATGCCCTAACAGTGCGAAAGTCATGCATGGCAGTCCTGTCCTATATTTCCTGTTCCATTTGATACCAGTAGGGAATACATCCAGTCGAAGAGCATGCAATATAGGAGCAAGTGTGGGAAAATACTCATAAATACATAGTTAAAAAGTGACAAGTAGACAACGAGCAAAACAATTAAACAATAATTAGAACAAGCAGACAACGAGCAAAATAATCAGAGCAAACGAACAGTGAACAGAATAATTAGACAATAATAAGAGCAAACAGAAAATGAGCAAAATAATCAAATAATAATAAGAGTAAGTAGATAGCAAGTAGAACAATCAGACAATAATATGAGCAAGCATACAACAAGCGGAATAATCAGACAATAATCAGAGCAAGCAGACAGCGAGCAGAGAAATCAAACATTAATCAGAGTAAGCAAACAATGAGCAAAATAATTAGACAATAATCATATCAAACAGATGGCGAAAATAGAAAAACAAAACAGTAATCAGCCAAGAAGAGTGGCAATCAAATAAGCAGAATGATAATTAGCCGAGCATAGTGGCAATCAGTCAAACAAAATGGTAATCAGACAATCATAACGGTAATTAATTAAGTAGAGTGGAAATCAAATAAGAAGAATGGTAATCAGCCGAGTAGAGTGGCAATCAGACAAGCAGAGTGACAATTAGACAAGCATAATGATAATCAAACGAAGTAGAATGGCAATCAGATAAACAAAATAATAATCAGACAAGCATAATGGTAATGAAACAAACATATTGACACATCAACAAACAATCCAAAATGTAGGCAGAACGTACATATCTCATTTCAAATAGACAAAAAACTCACCCGGTTTACTACCATCACTTTTATCCTTCAAACATGGGTAAAAACAATGGGCGACAACTGTGAACATGTGATTTTACACCCTAAGCAGACTTGGGTTAACCCAGATTGATTAACAATTGACCAGAGATCAAAATACAGACAAATCAGATCATGCCAAGTTGATCAGTGTCAACCGGAGGTTAAACCACTGCGAATCGGACCAGATAAGCACCAAAGCAAACCTGGTGGCAGCCAGCCTAGGCTTTAACGGTAGTGCCAAGCCTAGCTGACAGCGCCGCCAGTGGCACAAACAGCCCTTAGCGGCATTACCACCCAGGCCAACTCTTTCCTCTAGCCAAGCTTCCATCTGCCGCCAGTCAGGCTTCCATCTATAGCCAAGCTTTAGCCTAGGTGCCACCAAACTCAGAATGTGAATCCCACATCGATTTTCAATCTAGTTTTCCCTTAGACGATGTCCTATATATATAAGGGTGATTTCACTTCTTAAGAGACACCGACACATCGACTCTCATTGAATTACAAAATAGCTAAGTTGAATTTTGTTTAGTTGGCTCTCCTTTCTCCTTTTTTATTTGATATTCTTGTTCATAAGCGATTAAATTCTCTTTAATTTCAAACCGATTTCTTCAACTCTCTTTGAGTTAGAGGAATGGAAGACCTAGAGCGATCTCTCTTTGAGTCAATCTAGAAGTAATAACTCGAAGCACGCCGTTGTGCTGATAAAATAGACTCGAAGCATGTTGTAGTGCTAATCTTACTTAACTGAAGTGGAACTCCGATCTGGGCGAACTCTAAGAAGTCATCCCCCTTAAACCAAGTTATTGTGTTCATACCTCAAAATTAATTGGTTTAAATCAATTAAAAGATCACAAAATCACTCTTTTCTTAAAATCAAATCAAACCCCTTTGCAAGAAGGGAGAATTACATGGGTTTTGATTCCTATTCAATGGGATATGCAGGCAAGCTGTCTCATAGCTTCAAATGCAAACCAAAAATTCTCATTTTTCTTAAATTAATCTATTTTAATTTTGTTTTGGGGAATATGTGGTTAACCTAGAATTTCCATTGAGGGCTAGAGTTAACATCCTCTATTATTGGCTTTTAATGTAATAAAACTCTATTACTTTATGTCTTTTACTTTATAAATGTTTTACTTGCTTTGTTATGTTCATGCATCTTATAATTGCCATCCATCTTATTAATGTCATTCATATAAATTGTTCATAAAACTTATTTTCATAAATCAGTTGTTAAATGATAAGCCAAAATAATTGTTATTGTAAACCAAAAATCTAGTCCCGAGCTCAATCCCGGTTCGAAGGTTTAGTGATTTTTTCCATGGATTTTATATTAGAGTTAAACTGAATTTTTTTTCTTTTTCCTTTAAAAATGACGGTGACGACTCTGTCTATTTTCAAACAAAAATCAAAGAAATAATTTGGCCGAAGCTGCTTTTAGTCCATGTGAATTTGCTCATTTGATTTGAGCATCTCGGTTCTCGGGTGAGGCCTTACATCACCGAGCTCAATCCTAATTTGAAGGTCTCGTGTCTTTTCATTAGATTAAATTGGATTTAAAGTGGCAAAGTCGTAAATAAGTTGAACTTTAGGGGTATAGTAGGAGACCAACTGTCTGAGTTTCAGAATGGCTCTAAAACTATTTTTATAATAAAGTACAGATAAAATGAAGCTATTTCAGTTCTCACTTTTAAATCTAATTCTGAATAGAATTAACATAATAAATTATAGAAGAAGATGGGGTAAAAGTCTAATTATTGAAAGGTTTAAGGACTTAAATATAATTTGCCATTTAACCCACCTATATAAGCAACATTTAGAGAAATTTTGGTTCATCTTCTTCCTTTCCTTCACTTGGCCGAACACCATCTTCACCATTCTCCTCCATTTCTCAAGCTTTTCCTTAAGAAAAACTTAAAGAAAACTTGATTTCAACCTTGCTTCTTTCATTTGCCAACAATTTCTCACCTTGAATCACAAAGGAAATTAAGAACAAACACTTTGAAGATTTCAGGTGGAACATCATAGCAAGGTAATAAGTTAATTTCTTTGGTTTAATGGTTGATTTAGATGTATTAGATGTTAAATAGAATGAGTTTAGTGTTAATTTGCATCAATTGAAGCATTTGGTGAATTTTCCCCAATTTGAAACCCTAGATTAAAGTTGTGAGATTTGAATCTTTGAATTAGTGTTAGTTTATGTTAATTAAGCTTAGAATATGTTAATTGGAGGCTAATAGATGGATAATTTGTGGTTGATTTGGTGTAGATAATCAAATAGAGGAAGATTGCCATTTTTGCCTTTTTTGAAGAAATTGGTGGCAAATCAAATTTTCTAGGTGATTCGAAATATGAAGTGAGTTTAATATGCCTAAAGTCTTGAATTGATGATTGAAAACCTCCTCTATTTCTTCATGTTTGGTCGAACCATGTATCACTATTCATTCCTTTGTATTTTGCTTGGTTTTGTTCTTAGTTCACATGCCATTTTGATCCATTGAATGATGTTTATTGTTAGATATTTAATGCCTATTGTGTAGCCTTGATTGTGAGCTTGTTGTTGATTATATGGGCAATATCAATGTTGCACCATAACCTAGCCAAATTGTCCATTCAGTGATGTACACCATGTGTTTGATAAAATGCCTAGTTCATTTT
>CANXYC010490273.1:0-12244 GCA_948193065.1 Aleurites moluccanus
TCCATTCATCCATTTTTCAACACCAATTAAACATACAACATTAATAAACACCAAATGCATTATGTATAAGCTTTTAAACCTAACAAATGTCAAAGCACTTAAGCAATATTCAACCTTACATGTTTCGGCCAAAACCTAACATATACCAAATGAATTCATTTCAAACTTTAACCATCAATTCATATTAATTACATCAAATACACATCATTTACACCTTTAAAATCAATTAAACATCCAAATCACATAATATGTTCTTCATCATTGATTTCAGCCATTTCATTTTTCCTAACCAAATGAGTCTGTTTCCTTCATTTGACCACAAATTCATATCATACAAATCATTTAAACATCATTTGAACTAAAGAAAACATCTAAATATCAATTTGATTCCAAAATTTTCCTATTAGGGTTTCAATCCATCTTTTTGCATTCTAAACATACAAAATTGATTTTAATCACTAATAAACATCAAGGAATATCATATGAGCATAATGGAATCAAAAAAACTTTAAAACTAACAACTTACCAAAAAATTTTCACAAACTTATTTGAATTAATTTGCTATCCAAATGAATTTTTCTTTGAAATCTAAGGTTGGATTTGTGTTTACAAGGTAGGAATTAGTATAATTCCATCCAAAAATTGAAGAAAACTATAATTTTTGGTGTTGGTAAGGTGTGGCCAAAACCTAATGGTGAAGAACAATGAAAATTCTGCAACTTTAAGCTTTAAAAAGATGACAATGGTGAAGTGGTGGGAAAAATCCACCAAAATATCAAATGGCGTGATCTAATACATCAATCTTATGTTTAAAATGGTGAAACCTAGCCATCCATCCATTCATCTTTTATAATTTTATGCTATTGGTTAATCAAAATCAATATTGATGGCTTAAGGATACATTTGCCATACCAAATCTAAACCAAAGCCAATAATCCAATGCATTGTGCTTAAGATAGCAAATTTGCAACCTACTGATCCAACTGTCAATTTCTTCATCATTTGATCCAATAGCTAGATTTAATCAAGCCTAAACTAATGTCATAAGGTTGCATACATAGTATAATTCCATACCTCAAAGGAAAAGACCATAATGCCCTTAGTTCAACCGAAGCACCTTAAGCACCTCAATTGAGGAGCTTACCCGGTACAATTTTCAATCGGCTTTATTTTTCCATCAAATCTTCAAATAAACTAAATAACATCATTTACATTCCCTTAAATTCTTTTCTACCTTTAAATATTGTGTTAATTCCATAAGAACTCGAATGGGTGCGAAATGACTATTTTGCCCTCAGTTCACAAAATTTCAAGTTTCTTCCAATTTCTTCCTAACAGCCTTTGATGTATTTTTACATGTGTAAAACTGTCTAAAACATGCATATTCACTCAATTTAAGCAATAACATACATCATACATAACATATAAACAAATAAGAAACCCATTAGGTTTGCCCCTTTGTAACTTAGGTTCTAAACCTTTAAGCTAGGGTGTTACAATTACATTTCTAGACTTCTTAATAAGGTTTATATAGGCTATTTCTAGCTCCAAATTAATTATTAAGTATAGAATTTATGAAGATATAGGAGAAATTTGCTATTCATATTAATATTCATCATTAATATCATTAATGCTTCCAATCTCCTAACCAACCATTTATGAAAGCGATTAATGCTCTTAAATAACACCCAAACTCATAAATGACTCTCAAAAGGGTATCTAAGACAAACCATGCTCATAAATGAAGAAAGAGAAAATTTATTTTAAATTTTCTTAATTTAAAATCTCAAGAACTAAGAGAGTTTGATGATTTATTGTGATTTCCTTTAAGGATTTAGGATTTCTTAGTGGTTTATAAGGTAAATAAGTGGGGAAATGGAAATCTAGGTTTTCATATTGTAGAAAGGAGGAGAGAGAAGAAATAGTGAGGTGATAGTTGGAAAAAAAAATCAGTTTATTTTATAAGCCCCGACTAGTAAAGGGGCATTACAATGTGAGAAACACTCGTTAGTGGGAAACCTTTCATAGGGATTATGTAAGTGCTCAAATTTTATAATTTTGTAAATTTGGACAGAGAGCAAATTTATAGGTGTTAATAGGTTTGTTTCACTAGTTATCCCTCAACTTAAGATTGTTTTCATGATCATCTCTCAACTTTAATTTATTACATAAAAATTCCTCAATTTTATTTTGGAGTTAATTTCACTCACGTTCCTTCAACTAATGACTAATGCACATTATCATCATTTAATTTTAAAACGTAACATAAATATCCTTCGACTTTTGTTTTTCTTTCTTTAAAGTCTTTTCTTACCCTACTGTTTTCTTATGCCTCCTTTTGACCCCTAAAATCTTTTCCTCTTTTCAAAGAAATCTAAATATACACTTTTTCAAATTCTTAGGCTCTGATACCATTCTAGGCGAGCCTGCTCCCTCTCTTATATTAACTATCTAGAGGTAGAAATACAGATAGCTACTCTTAAGGGTCT
The DNA here is from genome assembly GCA_948193065.1 of Aleurites moluccanus. Lineage (NCBI taxonomy): Eukaryota > Viridiplantae > Streptophyta > Magnoliopsida > Malpighiales > Euphorbiaceae > Aleurites > Aleurites moluccanus. The sequence goes on from CANXYC010490273.1 coordinate 2,490, forward strand.
CAAAGTGTTTTTCTTTTATTTCAAATTTCTTTCAGCTTCTCGTACTCATTGTGGTAACGAGATCTAACAACAAAATCAAAGGGCATTAGTTCTTGAGAAAGAATTCCTCAAACTCACTCTGTCTACTAGTCAACTCTTTTAAATTCTCAAACATTTTGTGTAAAGAATTACTTAGAGAATCTAAATGATCTATAATAGAATTTAATAATCTTATTATTGGATCATTGCCTACATCGTGATCTAGGTAATGACAATAAGGATAGGAGTTGTATCTTTTGCAAATAATTCATTTTGGGCCTTAATGCATTTAAGCTTTCAACCAGGATAATGCATTTTGGGCCTTAATACATTTAAGCCTATTTAACTTTCATGCTTGGGCCTTATGGACCTCATGTTATTTATTTTATTTGCTTCAGCCCTATATGTTAGCTCATACAACATGTTTGGGCCTTATGGACCTCATGTTATTTAATTTATTTGCTTCATCTCTACATGTTAGCTCATACAACACGTGTATGCGCAACAAACTTTGCAAAATAACTATGCTTACTTCTAATCATATCAAAATTCATGTTTGGCATATGCATGATGCAATGCATTCAATTATGTCAGTTCAATTATTTGGTTCATATATATATATGATCAAAACATATCAAAAAATAATGATCCATATAAAAAAAATTATTCTTAAGGCAAATCATTTTTAACATCTAACCTAGTCATGGCATACTAACCTACAAAACATGTTCCATGTTGCATGGCAACAAAGTTTACTTTCAATCAACTATGCCTTATGTATTTTTAGGTTCATGCTCAGATTATACATTTATAACATTATTCAAAATATTTAATAACAATCAATAGCTATTTCATCCTATAATTGTATTTTGGTTGCTTACAATTAATTTATTCATGCTAAAAGTGGTTTTAATGCAATATGCATGCTCAATTACATGTATTTAAACAAAAACATCTCATTCATCAAATTGACCCATTTAGGTCAGCAACTAATCTTTCCATTATGTTCATTTTAAAATCATTTCAACATGCATTTAATCATGTCATATCATTATATAATCATAACCATGCCAATTTTCAAGTATAAAGCCCAAACTAAGCATCATGGCAACAAATATGCAAAATCAGGTTTAATTTAGCATTTTCAACCTAACATGCCTCTAAGTTAATTAAAATCATAATATAAACATATAACCTAGGTTTCATACACTAAACATTGCATACTCAATACTTATATACAATAAAAGTACCTAATTAGCATAAAAATCAAGAAGCAAGCAAGGAAAAGACAAGAAAGAGCAATATGGCTCAAGCAAATACTCTTGTGGCCCTTCCCAGGGTTGTATGGCACTACTCAGTCCTACGTGGGACTATGCAGGGTCGTGTGACCCTTCAGAAGGTCCATATGGCCCTTCAAACTTGTTGCTTATTTTCCCATTCATTTTTAAAATGATTTTTCATGGTCCAGGACTATTTCTCCCCCATTCACCTAAAACTTTTCCCTTATGTTTTTAGGTGTTTTAAACTTATTAAAAAATAATTTCAAATCAATTTAAAATCAAACAGTAGCTAAAATTAAGAAATAGGAAATTTATACAAAAGGGGTTCTAAACATGCTTTCTAAGTTGCTTTCAACTTAAATCAATTTTTTCTTTGATTATGATTGTTAAACATTAAAAATAATTATTTAAATAAGGATTCTAACCTAAGTTCGTTTAGGTTAAATAAATTTACAAAAAATAAGAAGAAAAAGGATCACATGGATTGCTGCCAATCCACGTGATTATGCCCAAACGATTCACATGATTGCAAAATATGATAATAAATAAAAAAACACATAAATCGCTCAACTTTGGATACACCAAGGAATGACAAATCGCCCACAGGTTTCGTTCATCTTATAGGTGGTTTCGAATGCCAAGACCGTTGATCGCTCGAAGAAGATTTCTCACTTTTCAAGGCTTCGATTTAAATCAAGTTTTGATTCAATTGAATGTACTTTTTTTATCAAGAAATATTATCAAGAATTCTCTAGATATATTTCTTGAAGGAAGTTTTAGAAGAAAGAATAGAACTTAAATAATTTCTTAAGAAAAATCTTAAGTGAATACTTTCAATGAAAATGATTAATTTTCTTAACAAGATGCTTAGTTCAAGAGATTAATTTAATTAATTAAATTAAAGAAAACTCAGTTTTAATGTTGATTAGAAGAAGGAATTATTTTTGAAATGTTTTGATGCAAAAAATTCGAATCCTTGTACTAGCAAGGATAAAGGCATATTTATAGGCTTCTCCACCTTATTAAAATAGGGAAATTTTTTTTTAAGGTTCCTATTCAGGTTTACGTAGAGTTCCTAAATTAAAAAATCTCCTAAATAATTAAAACTAAACTTCCAAAATAACTTTAGGATTACTTGCCAAATAAGAACTCCAAAGTTTCCTTTTTAGCTTGTAATTAAAATCTTTTCCTTTAATTAAAATACTAAATATAAACATATTTTAGAAGTTGATTTGGCATAAAAATTGGCCATGTGGCTCAAGGAAGAGCCTCCATAGCCCTTTTCAAGATTATGCGGCCTTGCAATTAGGGTTGTAAATGAGTAGAGCTGTTCGTGAGCTGCTCGGTATTTGGCTCAATAAAAGCTCATTTCTGTTCAACTTGTTTTATAAACAAGCCAAGCTTGAGCCTTACTTTGAGGATCAAATAATAAATGAACCAAGCTTGAGCAAAGCTAAGCTCGCTCATTGTCACACTCCGACTCCAGTGGTGCGATGGTCCTAGGGCAAGGGTAGGCTTAAGGCCACCATAAACCCGTAGAACTCTCATATCCTGGATCTCATTCATACTACACATTCATATCAAATATAGATATCATTCAATATTCATTTCTATGATTCATGTAAATCATAATTCATATCTTTATATTCATCATTTCATAATTTCCTCTTGTTCCTTACAGATCAAAAGATACATCCCACATCACTAAGGAATAAGGACAGCCCAAAATGTAACAGTTCATACATCAATATAATGTCATCCTCAATAATTAACTACGGAGCTCTAGAGTATACTCCCAATACATACAGTACCATAATACAACTTAATGAATATATGCATATAAATCAAATTAATTACAATGGAGGCTTCTTGGAGGAATGAATCAAGAAGCTCGATCTTCTATATTAACTCCCTCATGAGCTACACTATCACTAGAAATCCACAGAAGAGGAGTGAGCCTTCAACTCATTAAGATATGAATATGCAATATAAAAGAGATACATCAATCCAAAGGAAAGGTCAATCCAAATAACATGGGTAAGAAAAATATCAAATGGTTATGCTTACAAGAACAGAAGTGCTCACAATCAAATAACACTATCAAATTACATGGTAAAACTACAGAGTGCATCAGTAGCCTTGCTACCTATCAAAATAGAGCACATTGGTAGTCCTTGCTACCTTATCACAAACGCATGCTTGGCCAGGCATATGCCTAGAGCTCATGGTCCCCTCTAGGTGGAACACTGATAAAAAAACCCTATCAGCTAGGTTCTCAAAGTGCACAATGGACCAATGAATTTATTCTCATTGGGAAGAGCGTTCTATCCATAGGGTCATATGGTTTCAATCTCGCAAGAAACTTATTGGTCACAAAACCATCAACATATAACACAAAATTTAATCAAGTTAGCGAATAGGTTTCATATGAACTTGACCCAAGGAAAGATGATCAAGTCATGTACAAGATAATTATGGCAATCACGTGAAACAATTATCATTTGCTTGAGAATATCATGGAAACTTTAATTTATAGGTCATTAATACAATGTCATACTTGATAAGGGAAAAGGCTCGGGCAACATTTCAAAGAAACAATATGCATATGCAATGTTCATACTTACCTCTACACAAATTTACCCTTGAGTTTCCTTCTATAGTTTGCTCAAACAATAATCTCCTCAATTTCCTTAGTTCTCTTCTCCTATGAAATTTTCCCAAATATTCAAAATTAGGGTTTCCCTTAATCAATAATACTCAATATGATTTCTTAATATTTAACCATCTTATAGTTTCTATTTTTGATTCCCAACATCAATTTAGTTCAACTCTTAAAGAAAATCTGAATTTAATTTCGAAATTACTGTTCACGTCACTATTCATGATAATCCATAAATTCTGATTTCTCCCATATTAATTACCATTAATAGCCTCAAAATGCTTGTAATAAATTCTATATACCCATAATTAACTATTCTAACTACTATAATTTATTAATCTAATATTTGAAGAAAATTTACCTTATTTCTCCAAAACTGATTTTCTTGAGAAAATCTGCTTGAAACTGAAGATTGATGCCTTAAAATGTGATAGTCTAATGATTTAATGCATTAATTTTGAGTATTAATGCATTAGAAAATAAATGGAACAAATTTGAGAAGAATAGAAGAAAAACGAAGAGAAGAGGAAGAAAAATCATGAAGAAAAATGCTACTAGGCATTGGTTAAATAGGGTATTGCCTCAAAATTTCCGCTAACCAATCCACCTTGGCAATGCCACCTCTCATAAGACAGCTCACAATTTTCACTTTGCCAGTCCGCTCCGGCAATGCCACTTCGCCAAAGCCACTTTGCCAATCCCACTTTGCATGTCCACTTCGCATGTGCCGCTTCACATACACTGCCTCGCCAAACTCTCCTCTCGAACTCCACTTCGCATATGCCACCTCGCCAACTCACCTCGTCTAACTCCACTTCGCATATGCCACCTCAGCAATGCCTCTTCGCCAAACTTGCCTCGCCTAACTCCACTTCACATATGTCACCTCGGCAATGCCTCTTTGCCAAACTCGCCTCGCCTAACTCCACTTTGCATATGACACCTTGGCAATGCCTCTTCACCAAACTTGCCTCAACTAACTCTACTTCGCATATGCCACCTCAGCAATGCCTATTCGCCAAACTTGCCTCGCTTAACTCCACTTCACATATGCCATCTCAGTAATGACTCTTCACCAAAATCGCCTCGCCTAACTCTACTTCGCATATGCCATCTCGGTAATCTCACTTCACCACTTCGCCTGCTCGCATTGCCGGCTAGCAAATACCAGTTTCTGTCGAGCTGGAACTCTTCCTCGATAATTTATATTTAATCAGCTCGGAATTGAGATACAAACATCCAAACTTCCTAATTATTTTTGTCACTTAAAATAGACATGCAGAGGTCTAACATATCCAAAATTTAGATCAAAAGGATAAATACACAAACTATGGTCAATCTCTAAAATTCACCCTGACTTACTGCCCAAAATTTATCCGAACAGGCCTGAGAAATTCTAATCTCCACTGAGTTATACTTATCCAAATCTCCTTAAATTTTACAGACAACATCAAAACACATAAAGGAACATGTTTTATGTTTACACTTTTGGCTCATTCAGTCTCAATCATTCCCAAAAAAATCAAACATACCCAGATTCCTGCAGAAAATAATGAACTAGACAGGTTCTGATTAATGAGGCATAACCCTTCACACATACATAATTTTACAGAACCATTTTACAAAATTCAAAATGAGATATAAATCTACAACTTTTATGTTTTACATTTAACCAAATTATTCCTTTAAAATCAGTAAATCAGCCTCACAATATCCTCCATGCAACCAGAAATTTCTGGATTTCCTCAAAATATTATATATCCTCAATTAATTCAACAAATATACAATTAATAAAATAGCAAAAAATGGTAGATATTACACTTAATCATTATTGCTCCTCCTTATACCTTCCCCAAATCACTCAACAACTTTTTAGTCCAAACAGCTTGGCAAGCAACTGAAGTTGCTACCACATATTATGCTTCACAAGATGAAAGAGCAACACTCTTCTGATTCTTAGAGCTCCAAGTGATAGCTCCTAAACCGAAATTGAAACAATGCCCTGAAGTACTTCTCCTATCATCCAAACTCCCAGCTCAATCACAGTCATAGTGCCCTATCAAACTGAAGCTGCAAACATGATTGTACCATATCCCCAATTCATTTGTGCCATCAACATACCTCAAAATCCTCTTGACTGCTCCAAAATGTTGATTGATGAGATTGTGCATGAACCTTGATACCATTCCTACTGAAAAATCTAGATCAGGCCTGGTATGAACCAGAAACATTAGTCCTCCAACCATGCTCCTATATAACTTGTCATTTGCACTTCTAGTTCCATCTTCTTCTTTCAATTTCTCATTCATATTCATTGTTTTTCTTATTGTTTTGCAATTCAACATGTTGGTCCTTTTCAGCATCACTATAGCATATCTTCTTTGGGATACATAGATTCTTTCTGCAACTTGTTTAATCTCTAGCCCCAAGAAATAACTGAGATTGCCTAAGTCAGTCATTTTGAACTCCTTCATCATCTACACTTTCAAATCTGTTACAAGTTGGTTAGTTGATCCTATATATATCATATCATCAACATAGAGGCATATAACTAAGTACTGATCTAACACATCAATTTTTACATATAATGTTGGTTCATTTTCACTTCTCTTAAACCCATATTGAATAAAATATGTATCAATCTTCATATACTAGGCTCTTAGAGCCTGTTTTAGACCATATAAAGCTTTCTTCAATCTGTAAACCTTATCTTCTTTACCTATAACCTTAAATCCTTCTGGTTGCTCTACATATACCTTTTCTAACAGCTCACCATTAAGGAAAGCAGATTTTACATCAAATTGATGTACATCCTATTACAATTTGGCTACAACTGCTAGTACAATACTAATGGTCTCAAAACGAGCCACTGGACTGAAAGTTTCATCTACATCGACTCCTAGTACTTGGCTGTACCCTTTTGCCACAAGTCTGGCTTTATGTTTCTGCATGCTTCCATCAGCATGAAACTTGGTCTTGAAAATCCACTTTAGGCTTATGGCTTGTTTGCCTTCAGGAAGATCAACAAGTTCCTATGTTTGATTCCTCTCAATTGCACATATCTCCACCTCTATAGCCTTCCTCCATTCTTTCTTTCCTTTTGCCTCTTCAAAATCTGTTGGATCTGCAATAAATAAAGCAAAAGTACAATAAGCATATATATCAGGTAGAGATCTCATTTTTCTTGGTGGAGTGCCCTTTAGGCTACTTGACATCTCCTTTGATCTCTCATGTGACTTTTCTGACTCATTACTTGAGCTTGTTGGAGTAGAGATTGATGATCCTCCAGAAATTGATGAACTTGCAAAAGACCTTCTTTCCTCATTTGTTTTTTCCCCTTCAACATCTACTGTTGTAACATCTTATTTATCTTCATTATCCCAAATCCACCTTTCCTCTTTATTAAATATAACATTCCAGCTGATCAGAATCTTTTTGCATACTGGATCATAGCATCTGTAGGCTTTTGATTGACTTGAGTAGCCTACAAATATGCATTTAGTAGACTTTTCTTCTAGCTTGTGTCTAACCTGAGAGTTTATCAGAACATAAGCTACACACCCAAATATCTTCATAAGCTTTACACAAGGTTTGATGCCACACTAGGTTTCAAATGGAGTTTTGTTCTGAACAGCCTTAGCTGGTGACAAATTTAACAGGTAAACTGATGTAGTAACAACTTCTACCCATAGACTATCTGTAACTTCTTCCCTTTGAGCATGCTCATTGCCATCTCCACTATCATTCTATTTTTTCTCTCTGCAGTACCATTTTATTCTGGAGTTTATGGTGTTGTCATCTCCCTATGGATCCCTTCTGCTTCACAAAAACTGTTAAATTCGTATGAAAGAAACTATCCCCCTCTGTCAGTACGCAAGGTTTTAAGTTTGAAGCCACTCTCCACTTCTACAAATGCTTTAAACTTTTTAAAGTTATCAAAAACCTCAGACTTATAACTTAGGATGTAAATCTAGTTCATTATACTAAAATCATCAATAAACAAGAGGAAATACATACTACAACCAAGAGATTCAGTCTTCATAAGTCCACATACATCAGTATGCACCAGCTCCAAAGGTGCCTCAGCCCTCCAAGCTTGTCCACTGGGAAAGGACCTTTTGGTTTGCTTGCCATAGACACAACCCTCACACACTTCTCTATTTGTATCAATGTGAGTTAGCTTCAGCCCATTGAGGTTTAAATGCCTATACCTCAAATGCCATGTTTTGGTCATGCTTTCTTTACTATAAACTAGTGTATATTCTTCAAGATTCTCCATTCTCAAAGGGAATATGAAGTTGTCAGTCATCTTCACTTTAGTAATCATCACTCCAATCTCTTTTTCTTTGATAACACATGTTTTGTCATCAAACTCAACAATGTATCCACCAAAAATTAGTTGGCTTACACTCAAAAGATTATGAGTCATTTTTAGAGCAAATAACACTTCTTTGATTAGCCTGCATTTCCCTATGCTTGTCTTGATTGCAATCACTCCTTTTCCTTCTATTTGAATCCTTCTATTGTTTCCCATCTTGATTTGCTTCTTGAAGGATTCATCTAGCTCCTGAAATAGCTTCGTGTTGCCTAGCATATGCCCTGAGCACCCACTATCAATGTACCATACATATTCATCTACTTCTGCAATCTTTGAGTGTGCCATGAATAGGTAGGCATCTTCGTTTTGCTCTTTTATTTCTTTTGTAACTACTTGTTTCCCTTTCTCCTTACAATCTCTGGCCAGATGACCAATATAGTTGCATTTAAAGCACCTTCTGCTTTCTCCTTGCCAGTTTCTCCCTCTTCCTCTTCCTCTATTGGTGCCTCGAGCTCCTCCTCGTATATGCACCTCTGCTGTCTTATGGTGCTGTTAGGTTGATATTTTATCTATTTAATTAGGGACAATATTAAATAATTTATACTTATTTTAATCCCTTTTTAATCCATTTTAGCTAGTTAATGTAAGTTTTAGTTGAATTTAATTACTAGGTGAGCAGAGTTTAGTGTTAGAAATAACTTATCCAAAAATCTGGAATAATTTGTGTGTTTGATAATAAATTGCTAACAAGGATAAATTGCATCCGAAATCTTAATTCTTGTGCAGATGGAAATTTGGCAAAAGGAATTGACTTGAATATGATACAAGGAGGGTCGAACCGCTAAGCAAAGGTCAGCCGAGTCGCAGGAAAGAAAATAGGCAAGTTTGGCATAGGAAGCTGCGAGTCACAGACTCTATAACCGGGTGACCCGGTTACCTTTAGGTGAAGACCCGGTTTTTCGTAGAATGACCCGGTTAGCGCTTATACGATGCATTCATGCACTAACCGGTTTGTCAAGACCCGGTTTTTAATAGATAGGACCCAGTTTTCGAGGGAATTTTAGGGTTTTTTGGAAGACAAGCACATCTTTCGGCTATAAATAGGTACCCTAAACTTCCAAGAAAGAGATCGGAACTTTGGAGAGCTTAACAGCCGCCAAAAATTCCACAAATACTTACCAACTAGATTTATGTGATTTTTCCTTGGAGACAATAAATTTATGCAAAATTTATTTTAAGATTTATTTTCTTCCATTCAGTATTTGTAAGGAGTACTTTATTACAATATTGCATCATTGATTTATTGATAATTCTGATTGAGATGAGTTTTGAATTGTTTAATTTAATTATTGTTCTTTTAATTTTCAGTATGAGTAGCTAAACACCTTCTCAGGGTTGAGATGGATTCATTAGGTTGATTATTGGATTTTGACGTTTGAATTAATTAGAGAAGATTACTTAGGATTAATCTATTAATTTT
>CANXYC010490331.1:0-62310 GCA_948193065.1 Aleurites moluccanus
GCTTTAAAAATATTTCAATATCACCAAATTAAAATCTTATTAATTAAAACTTTGTTTCCTTTATTAATTCTATCATATCCTTTCAATTTTATTAAATTAACACATATAATAATAAACAACAAACCCCCCTACATCAACACCCCCACCCCCCCCCCCCCCCCCCAAAAAAAAAAGTATTAGATTGTATTCACATACAAAAGATTTTATTCTGTGTATAGTAATAAAATCTTTTTACCTAATAGCTGCCAAGAATCCAACACATAGCATAAAGTCCCAAGCTGTTACATTGAGGCTGCAATAAAGATATACAATGGAATGGAATGGAATGTAATCAAATGCATTTGTAATGTAATATTTATACTGGAAAATTTTTGGATTATGGAATTGCATAAAGAAACAAATAAAAGTATTAATGTACGTAACTTTACCATATGGAGAAGGCAGATATTTCAGTTGTAGCATTCTTCATGTACCCTGCTAATAGGACTAAAACAGCATTGTACCATAACTCCAAACTAAAATTAAAAAAAAAAAAAAATTAAAAATAACAACAGAGAATTGTTAAATTTTTCATAATAAAAAAAACATTAATTAAATTGAGAAATTAATTAAATTAATTAATTAATGGGACTTACCAAAGCATGACACCCGAAGATATTGATAGCTTTAACACAGGAAACAAATTAGAGAAGGCAAGTAAAGTAAATCCTTGCCAAGTATCAGGACACCAACCTCCTATAACATACACAACCTCTCCAAATAAAATCAACCAGTTTGATGTAACCATTGCACACATTGCACCAGCAACTCCCAACCTCAATTTACTCACAAAAATCCATGACAATAATAGATGAAGCAAAAATGATATAGCAGAAACCCATCCAATTATGGAATTTTTGAGTTGTGCTTGCAAGTATTTTTGGATTGATGTATGCAGTCCTATAAAATACACAATTGGAATGAACCATAAGGAGATATATCCACCAACTTTAGCTATATCTTCTTCTTCACCAAGTAGCTTGAAAATAGATTCTGAGAATACGAAGAATGGGAGAATTATTGTCGACACGCCGAGATTGATGATCAATGATTTCTGCAAGTAGATTCCTAGCATGTGATATTGTTTTGCCCCAAAAGCTTGTCCACAGAGGGTGTCTGTTGCACTAGTCATTCCTAGCTATACATATAAATCAGAATTTGCAGATGAATGCTCATAATCATAGCATTTAAAATTAATTAAATTAATGAGAATATAAATAAAATTGATCTTACCAAAATCCCATGTGCAAACCTTAAGGCAGTAATTTGTATAATTGCATAAGCTGCAAGTTCTAATTTCCCAATGTGACCAATAAATGCTTGTGTTACCACATACATCCCAAATAATGTAATTCTAGATAAAATGGCAGGAAATGCAATCTTCCATAACTTGTTTGATTCTTCCAAAAACCTTTCTTTCAAATCACTAAAAATATTTTCTTCTGCTTCTGATCCAAGAAGCTTCTGTTCCATTTTCTTTTCTCAGTTTCTTGATCCTATGTTTCTTTGATAGCTCTCAATTCTTGATCCTTAAAGATGGAAAGGCACGTGTATTGCCAGCTGGACTTCGGTTTTAAAGTGTACTATTCCACATTAAAAATAAGGATAAAATATTATTTAATTCCTAAATTTTTATATAATAATAAAATAATCTCTAAAATTTAAAAAAAATATATGATTAAAGCTTTATATTTTCACACTATCATAAAATTATTTAATTATTTCGTCAATTTTTAATATTAAATATTTATGAAAAAATTAAAATACCTCACACTCACGCTTAAATGTTCTATTTCATCATTGCACCTGCCCCACTATCCAAGAATATAATTTATTCTAAAGAAAATTTATTTCTAATTAATAATAATAAAAAAAAGGATTGAGGAGAATTGATTTGCCAAAAATATATTTTAGAGGTCAAAAAAATTTTATAAAATTTCTTAAAAATTATAATATTATGTATTTTTTATAACGAATCAAATGACATATTTTTTTGTATAAAACAAAAATCAAATGGATTCAAAAAATATAATATAATTGTATTAAATCTAGACTGTTAAAATTTAATGGTCTAAATTTAACATACTTCTAACATATATTTTTAGATTCATTTAATTTTTATTTTATATAAAAAATATCATTGGATTCGTTATAAAAAATATTATAATATTATAATTTTTAAGAAATTTTACAAAAAAATTTTGGCCTCTAAAAAGCCTATACAGTAGATACTGATGTGTTTTTGGCACATCAGCCCCCTCAACTCCGAAAAAAAAGCTGCGTTTTAGACATAAATTGCAACCAAAAAAAATAAAACTGGCAAATCTACTGGTTGAGGGGTTGTATATTTTTACACAGTAATTTCTCGTGTGTCTAATTTCAGGTATTTAAAAATTTTTATAAAAATTTTTAAAAATTATAATTTAATAGTATTTCATATAATAAATCTAATGATATATTTTTTTATACTAAATAAAAATCAAATTAACAGCTAAAAATATATTATAAATATATTAAATCTAAACCGTAAAATATAATGCACAAAATTTATAATATATTTTTTCTATCAATTTAATTATCATTTAACATAAAAAAAAAAAAAAAAAACTATTAAATTTATTATCTGAAACACTATCAAATCCATCCCAAAATCTATACAATCGCCACATAATTTCCTCCAAATCTCCGTCGTCATCTTCCTAAACCATGCCCACACCATAGAAAATCACAAGCACTCCCAATCATGCCCACAACAAATAAAGCCATCTGATTATAAATAAATACAAATAAATAAATTTCACTCCAAAGAAACCAAAATCAATCCAGCCAACATGTAACATTGTAAATCCTTCAAATCAAGTGGAATCTTTTATTTTTGTTGGTTACTTTATTTCTGAAACGGATGAGCTTTATTTGTTGGTGATGGTGATGGTGATGGGTGATGGTGATCGTGAAAATGAAAGCGAGGAGGGGTGAAGTGGATTGGGTGAAATGGATGGTGATAGTCATTTAATGGAAGTGAGATGAATAATAATTATTTTGGATATGAAGAGTTTTGGGTAGTTTTGGTATAAAAAATTATTTCCTTTTAATTTTTTATTTTTTTAACTTTTTCAATGGAATGTAAAAAAAAATAAAAATATTAAATAATCTTACAAAATGAAAATATGAAAACTTAATTATATATTTATTAAAATATTAAAATTATTTTATTATTTAGATTAAAATATAAAAATTAAATCGTAATTTGCCTTAAAAATAATTATGAAATCACTTTCATGGGTTTCACATCCATTTCTTATCAATTATATTCCTAAACTCCAGGTAGTAATTACTCAAAGAATAGGCCATAATTTTCTTTAATTATTAAAGCATGGTTGTTTGCTTTCTGAAAAAGAAGAAGAAGAAAGAAAGAAAGAAAGAGAGAAAGAAACCGAAATTTTAGTTGTTATGATTTTTTTTTCTGTAATGAGTATATCCTTTGGCTCAGGGGAAGAAAGGACTAAACAACTATCGAATAAATTACTTTAACAAGCCATGCGGTACGGATATATTTATGGTAATAACAATATTTTCATATTTTAATTAATAATTTAGTTTTATATAATAATTTCAAATATATTCTTCAATATATGCACGGAGAAATATAATTTTAATGATCTAAATTATTTCAGTAAAAATAAAATTTTATAAATTTTATAAATTTATAAAAAGATTTACTTAATTTATTTAAATTTAATTTTTTATATAAAAAAATTATTTTCAACCCATCAAATTTAATTTTTAAAAAGAAAAATTTTCTTAATTTATTTAAAATTCATTTTTTAATTTCATCCCTGATATGTATAATTTAAAATATCAATTAATATATAATACTCACTATTATTTATATTAAAATAATTTTTTAATAATAAAAATAAAAAAATTGAATTTAAATATATTACTCATGAAATATATTAGTATATATCTAGAGTTACATAATACGCATCAATGCAGTTGTCCTTTTTTATCTATTGAATGATTAATTGGTGGACTACTGCAGCGCCACCTAATAATTTCTCTCTTAAAAATCGCATGAGTACAATCTTATCTTTAAATGGAAAAGCAAGCCTGGCAAATTTTTCTGGTAGTCTGGATTGGATAAGGCTTTGCACTGTAAAGCGGTGTTTGTATTATCTCTGCCCTCTAATTAGTAACTATTAGCTTATTATTTTACATCTTATTTTAAAAAATAAATAAAAGCAAAATTTTTAGGAAATATAAATAAATTATTTTCATACCAAACTATATGATCAGAAAATTATCTTTAAATTGACACTCAAATCTCCAGTAATTTGAATTTAGCATAAATTTAAGTATGAGTAAAATTAAACATTAAAATAAATACCTGATTTTCTTTTTTTCTTTGATAAAAAGAGGAGAAAGGTATAATTAATCCTCCTCCCATTCACACTCTCCTTTTCATTGTTTTCCCAAACAAAGGAAAAGAGTCTAAGCCAAAAACTTTTATTTTTCGTATTTTACATTTAAAAAGAAAAAAAGCAACAATAAAGGATCAGTCATTCAATCTTTCTCTAATAGAATTTTCATTTTCATTATTAGATCCTTCTGAAGGTCTCAAGAACCAACGATCAAGACGTTCTGATGCTTTTTTCACCTGCATAAACATTTTTTTTTTTTTTTTTTGTTCAGAAAACATGTTAAAATCTTCACCCAGATAAAGATGAGATAAGATAACATTTTACTCTCCAATTGACATTTTTCTTTCAGTGATAACATTCAATAGAAAACAGTATCGGCAAATCACTATTATTATTGAACATTTGAGTGTTTATTTTTTTTAAATATCTTATGTACCAATAAAATCTTATTATCGTGGAAATGATTTTGCTTCTTCGTTCTAATCTATAGTCTTTAGTGCTTTCTTCTGCAAGATTAAAAACATAAGAAATCATATATTGATTTACCTGTTCATCCCAATTAGTTGTTATTGTGATGTAGCCAAGTACAACAACTTGCATTACAACTCCAATTACCATTCCAATCCATATTCCCTGCAGAATTGAGATGAATAAAATGAATTACAAGAAATATTTATTCAACTAAAATTTATCAATTATATGATACAATTCTTAAAACAATTTTTTTTATATTCGGTCATGGGTATACTCTAATCTAACTTGCACATTAGAATCCTTCACTTAAATGTTTCTTTTAAAAAAAATAAAAAAATAAAAAAAAACAACCATCCTTTTAAAGAATGGTTATTGATTAACAAAGTCACTTAAATTCACTTTTGATTTATAATAGGATAAATATAGCAAAATCTTTAATGCATTGACAGAGTAAAACATTTTAAAATTTATTTATTTTATTTTTTTAATTAGTAGTAAAGTAATATGATAAGTCGATATTTATTCATCTTATTAAGTATATCTTCCAAATTCAGTCAAATTAGATCATTCAGTCTAGAATTATAAAATTCACAGTTACTGGAATCAAACCCTATTCAATAACCACTACCTATTTTAATTATAAAATTATGTTAGAAAATTGAACTTAGTTACCATGTCAAAAAAATTTAATGGAAATTTTATAAAAAATTTAGCAACAAAATAATCTTACTTCATCCTATACTTATTGAGAGTCCTTAAAACATTTTCTGTTTAAAAATACAACAGAAATTTCTTACCTTTATTTGAAGATGAGCCACATATCCAAGAATGACACCAATTGGTACTCCAACTATGTAATAACTGCTGATATTAATGTATGCAACTACACTCTGTCTACCAGCACCTACAGCCACTCCTGAGATAGATCAAGAATTTAATTACATAATTAATTAAAGAGGGGAAATTAATAAAAAATCATAATTTAATTGAAATGCATACCTGTAAGTACTGCCTGAAAGCTATTAAGCAGAACTGAAATGGCAAGTAGAATAGAGAGTTGGGATACTGCTTCAATAACCTTCTCTTCATTTGTGAATATTTTAGCAATTTCTTTATCAAATGCTAAACACACTATGAAGAAGAAGACTCCCACACAAATTGAATTTAAGAATATTACTTTCACAGAAAATTTTGCAGCTTTAGCATTCCCTTTTCCCAGTTCATTTGAAACTCGCACACTAAACATGGTGGAAAGAATCATTATTAATCATATTCTTGGCGAGTCAGTTTTCGCACATGACATATATATAGTATGGTGAGTCGTACCTAGAGGAAGTCAGAAAGCCAACACATAGCATAAATTCCCAACCTGTGATATTAAGGCTGCAGCAAAGCAAGGATAAATTTTTAATTTAGGACACTTTTGATTGTTAAAACATTAAACCAAAAAGGAATTCGATTAAATAACAAAATTAAGGGATCAAATTTTATTATCTTACCAAATGGACAAGGCAGATAATTGAGTTGTTGCATTTTTCATGTACCCTGCCAAGAGGACTAAAGCAGCATTGTACCATAACTCTAAGCTATTTAGTCAAACCATGAATAGAAGAAAAATGGAAAATCAGATACCAAGAATGGGTCATTGTGAAATCTTGTATAGCAACCATGAAACAGAATCCTATAGGTAAAATTCCACTGAGAGATTATGAAAATACATGATAACTTATTGGTGAGGTCCATGGTCAGGACCATTATGAGCTTATAAATCCGTAAGTGATGTAATTTATTTGTACAAAATAAATTGGTTAGTATTATATAGAGTACTTATCTCCTTATAAGCGGTCATGTAACTTTATAATCTTTCAATGCAAATATTTTTTGACATTATTTACTAAATTAAGCGTACATATACAGGTTTGGAGAAGAAAATGGAACTTACCAAAGCATGATACCTGAGGATATTGATAGCTTTATCATAGGAATTAAATCAATGAAGGCAGTTGATTTGAATCCTTTCCATGTATTGGGGCACCAACCACCAAAAACATATATTATCCCTCCGATTATCACCAACCAACTTGAAATAATCATGGCAGTCATTGCACCAGGAATTCCCCAGTTTAATTTGCTCACAAAAATCCAAGAAAGAAGTACATGAAGCACAAATGAAACAGCAGAAAGCCACCCCACAATCATGTTCTTGAGTTGAGTTTGTAAGAACTTTTGGAGGGGAAAAGCAAAGGTAAAAAAATAAAGAATGGGAATAAACCATAAGGAAATATACCCAGCAGTATTGGCTATTTCTTCTTCCTCACCAAGTAGTCTAAAAATTTTTCCCGAGAAGATGAACACAGGAAGCAATATTGTTGCAGTAAAAAAATTGACAATCCATGATCTTTGCAAGTAAATTCCCATCATATGGTATTGTTTTGCTCCGAATGCTTGCCCGCATAGAGTCTCTGTAGCACTGGACATGCCTAGCTACAAACAATGATAATTAGTTAGATCGCAGTAATACTGAAATTGTCTTTAAAATATCAGTTTGGCAGTTTGAATCCTTATTAAAGTCTAATTAATCAAAACAGAGTAGAAATTAAGCAAAACATAGTGATTAATTACCAAAATTCCATTTGCGAATCGAACTGTAATGATTTGAATGAGTGCATAACCCGCAAGTTGAAGATTACCAACATGTCCAATGAATGCTTGTGTCACTACAAACATTCCATATTGTGTCACTCTTGCTAGCATAGCAGGAAATCCAACTATCCATATTTTCTTATATTCATCCCAAATCCTCCCTTTCAAATCACTATTTTCTGATCCAAGGAGCCTCTCTTCCATTTCTATTGTTTCTGCTAACCGTATACAAGAAAGAAAAAAAAAGAAATTAGTACAAAATATTTATATGCAAGTCAAACTTGATAGAAGGTTAGATGCAATACATAAATGTATGGCAGCTATTTTTATTCACAACTGCCAATTCTTCTTTCTAAACTATGATCAATTCTATATACTATACTTATTGTTCGGCTTTTACAAAAAATTAATATTATATTCTGTGTTGGAGATGAAGGACAATTTGGGAATATTTGGCAATTTAACTATCAAATTGAGATTTTATTGCTATGTAATGGATTTTGTTAATAATGGGTTTTATTGAAATAAACTACTAGTTGTAGCATAGTTGTAGCATAATGATGTAGACCTCCGAACCCTAAAATTTATGAGCCAATTTAACTATGTAAAAAGATTAAACTTGAAAAAGTGAATTGCTGGACGTGTTTAATTTTGGATTAGATATGAGTCTAATCTAATAAAAAATAGGACAATGAATCTAACTCATTACTTTTGACGATGACTAACGGCGTATTTTAGTAAAATTCTTCCATCTAAACTTTCGTTATGACAATTTAGAATTTTTATTCATTTTTTGTAATTTTTATTTTCTTATTTACTTTGAATAGGAAATTTGTTTTATGACACCTTTTAAGATATTGTCTTTGTAATATTTTAATTTTTCATTTGTGTAAATATAGTGATTTATTTTCTTTTCAAAATAAATTACCATATTAAACAATTAGAGTTTTCTGAAAATTATTCTCTATAAACAGTCATGTAAATTTTAGAGTTAAGGCAGTTTGGATTTAAATTAAAAATAACATTTCTGTTTGAAAGTTATTTTTTCTAATTTTTGATATTCTTTTTTGAATCAACGAATTTTGATTTCTATTAGTCTGGTATTAATTTATAATCAACATATTTTTAGAAGTCTTTCGCTACGTCACATAATAAACAAACTCAATTAGTACATCAAGACATAACCTATCGATAAATATATATTTTTTTAAATAATAAATACAAGATTGATTCTCCCTTTCACTAACCCTCTTCACCAATATTAGAAAAAAAAAAAAAAAAAAAAAAAAGCCTCAATTAAGAACTCAAAAATCGTTAATAATATTACAGTCAGATATTAAAAAAAAATTTAGAACTTTATCCATTTAAATAATAAGTGATTTTGAATTCCCAAGTTGAGAATTCAAACACCTTTTTTATAAATTGAGTAACAAAAGATTTTATAAATATTACAATTAAAAATTGATAATAATTTATATGTAGAAATAGTAGTATTGAATTTATTTATAGAATTAAAATATTTTGAGTATGAATCTCGTTTATAGTTAAATTTATAAGATAAAAGTAAGTAAATTATTATTTAATCATCGAAATTAATAAATTATTATTTAGTCATCAAAATTTATTCTGATTAATAAATGTCATTATATTTTGAGAAACTAATACATCAATATATTTTAATTTTATTAAATTATTTAATTTCTTTATCTATTTTTATTTTTATTTTTCTATTAAAATATTTTAAAAAAAAATCACGTCATTATTATTATATCAAATCAATTACTCTATTAACATGATGGTTTTTTCTTATAAAAATTATTATCATTCAAGATGAATTCAAGAATATAATTTATGATTTATAAAATTTTATATTTTACTTACTGTGATTCACATAATTTTTCCATAAATGAGAATAATTTATTTCATCTAAAAAAATAATATTAACATTTTGTATTTAATAATTGATGACAACAACATCTTCCTCTATATGCATGGCAGCATGTGGCTGTCCTGAAATATGACACCATATATTACTTTTTTATTTATTTAATAGTTTAACATGAAAATTATACATTTCGTCTAAAAAAATAATATTAATTTGTATTTAATAATTAACAACAATATCTTACTAGATATGCATATGCTGTCCTGAAAAATGGAACCATATATTGCTTTTTTTTTTTTAAAATGGGCAAAATCATTTGACCAAATAATATGAAGAAGACCTTCATCACTAATTACCACTCAAATTTTCCTAATTACCTTTCACACATAATTTGCATCACTAAATATTACAGTGGCTATTTTCACTTTTTAAGAATATTTGTTATCCTTAGAATATTAATATATATCAAATTTATTATTTTCTACTTTCTGCAACTTGGAGCTTAATTTTTTGTCCTTATCTTTTTTTTTTTAATAAAAAAAATGAAATAGTTCATATTTGTCAAATATTAATAAAACTGAAAATTAAATATAATGGATGAGATAATTGTTGAATAAATTTCTATAATCCTAATTTTTATGTAATTACTTCTCAGGCTGAGTTTCTCATTTTTAAAAATATGTACTCAAAGCAAATTATTTATGTTAATTCATTTTCACTCTTACGTATATGATTGAGCCAATTACCGTTTGCATTTAATTTTCTTATATTAAATGCACAGGTTAATAAATAAAAATAATCCAAGATTGACTAGTGGATACATGGTTGAAAAGTTTTTTTTTTTTTTTTTTTTTTTGAACAGTAGTTGAGAAGATTGATTAATATTGTTGGTGCGAGCTTGCTTATTTTATTACGTTTGTCATTTTATGTGTCAGAATAATCTTTGTTCCCAGAAAGTAGAGATGGTTGGCATCTCCTTGACAACGACGGAACAGCGTTCCGGATTACCAGTTGGGTTGTTATCAACCTATCTAGTTATAGTTTGACTTTTCTTCCTTATTTTCTGTCAATTTTACGAATAAAAATAAAATTAAAAAATTAATTATGAATAAATTAAAAATTAAAATTTTTATGAAAGTGTAAAAGTTTTTAAGAAATTAATTATGATTAATTCGAAACTGTATAAAAAATTAAATTTAAATAGAATAAGTAAAAGGTTTTTTATAAATTAATGATTGTTTTTTTGTTAAGCCCTATTCAAATCCAAACACCCTTTCATCTCTGCATGTAGCTAGAAACTTTAATATAATATTAAAATTAATATTTGAACTCATTATATGTAAATTATATTTTTAGTCGGTTGAAACAAAAATTATGGTATTATATTTTAAGGGTGTTAAATTATATAAAAATAGGTGTGGATATAAATATGGATCTCAACTTACTATAAATTTAATATTCATTAACTTTGATTGGTACTTATTTTTATCTGGACTTGCTCTTATAACTACATATTTTGACAAAAACTATAACTTTTACAATAATTATTTAAAAAATAAATTGATTTTATATAAATGATATCCTTCACGCTAGATGCTAGATGTATTACTTATTTTTCAAAATATATTATATACTAACTTTGAGAGTTAGATTTTAACCAGTGAATGTCACATTAAGATTGTCAAATCTCAGTCAAAATCAAATTATTAAAAGAAGAGAAAAAAAAAAAAGTTGTAGATTTTTTTTTTTATCATCACACCTGAAAAAAAAAATCCTTTATTTTTTCAATCAAAAAAAGTTATAACTATTAAATGATTCCTTTCCTTTATGTGGCAAAGCATTTTTCAAAATTCACTTTTCTTTTTATTTCACTTAATGCATTTTGCACTTAAACATTATTTTGTAATTTTATTGAGCCTCTAAGGTAATGATATTTTAAACTGTAAAATAGTGATGATAAATAGTAAAATATTAAATTTAGTGTTTAATTGTTCATTAATGTTATTTTTTTTATTTAATTTTTATGAATAAAAAATTTATAATTAAAATCAAAATTTTATAAATAAGCTCATTATTTTTTTGATTTTGATTATTTAGTTTTTAATTTATATAAATAATTAATTTTAAAAAATTTAATTTATAAAAAAATCTCATTATATTTAAATTATAATTTTCAAATATATATATATATATATTGTTACATAAATATTTAAATTAAATACAAGTAATAAAATTAAAATTACTTAAATTTTTACAAAAAAAAATTATATTTTAAAAAAACTAATTAATTTGAACATATAATATAAAAATTTGAAATAATATAAATTATAAATATCAATTATTATATTATATATTCAATTTAATTATAAGTCTCGATTGATTATCATTATATTTCAAATTGATTGAATTTAGTTTTGATTAATTTGATTAAGTTTCAAATTGTCAAAATTAGGTTTTGATTGGTTTATATATATTATTACTTTGTAAAATTGATAATTAGATTTTTTTTAATAAACATGTAAAATATATTTATTTATAGGCAATTAGTAAAATATTATAAAATAGTGAGAAATTATAATAAATTATATAAAATAGATAAAAAAAAAATATAAAAAGAATATTTTTTTTATGTAAAAAATGAAGTTAGAAATTAAGTTATAATTTGAGATAAAATTATTATTTGGTGTGATATAAACTGTATAATAATATAAATTTAACTATATTTTGGTATTGTAGTTGGAGATGGCCTAATGATGTATCTTTTTTAATATGTTAATTGAATTACTATTAGGTTTTAATGGAAAAATATTTAATTTAGGGTTTATATTTTGACTAAATACTTAATTTGAGTTACGTAGAATAAATTAATCAATCTTCTATTTAAACTTAATTTTTAGTCCAATTAAAAGCTTTATTCATTAATTATATTAAATGTGTTAATTGTGGGACTCATTTATATTTTAATTAATAAAATATTAAATTAATAAAAATCATATTTTTAATTAATAAAAATATTAAAATCAAAGATTTTAATAAAAAACATGAAACTCATATCACCATATTCCCAAATCCGATTTTCTTCAACAACTACAATAGAAAAATACATTATTCCTCTTCTTTCTTCAATATATTTGAGATCTCTTTAAACTATGTATTTGGTTTCACTTTTTTTATCTACACAATAAAATATCCATAAAATAATTAGTTTATGAGAATCAAAATAAGATCATATCAAAAAGTCAAAGTAACAACGAAATTGATAAAATTTAAGAATTGTATTTCTATTTTAATAATAAGATTGATCGGTTTTAAATTGTGAATGTCGATTAAAAATACGTGATTAAAAGAAACTGAGTATTGATTCTTGTAGTGAAGAGCAATCTGTTCTTGTTGGTCGGACGTTGGTAAAAGCTTGAGACTTGGATTTGTAAATGGCCAACGATATGTAAATGATAACTTTTATTTATTACTTTTGTGAGTTGTCAAAAGAAATTTTGAGTTTAGAACTTGAAAATAAGAGAATTGTATTGCCTTAAATTATACCTTAACCATTTGTTTGATTTAGTTTTTCTTGTTTGGTGTTATTGTTTATGAAAATTGTGAGATTTGGTATTTTTGCACTTACCACCGCCGCCGCCGCCGCATCTCCTCCATTACTGTAGATGTATTTGTTGATGGGTTTTTCATCTTTCTTTTTTGATAAAAGAAAGTAATATATTGTATATTTGTTGGGTTGAGTTGTGGGAAATCATATTGAATTTTTTTTTCTAATTTTTTGATGGATGATTGATAAAGAATTCTAGATAATTTGCGAATTTGGGTTTCATTCATATTTTTTACTTTTTAGTTTTAATATTTTTATTAATTAAAATATGATTTTTGTTAATTTAATATTGTTTATTAATTAAAAAATACAAATAGGTTTCACAATTAATACAATTAATGTAATTAATAAAAAAATTTAATTTGATCAAAAATTAAGTTTAAAAAAAATTATTTTACATGACTCAAATTAAATATTTATCCAAAATATAAATTTTGAATTAGGTATTTTTCCATTTTAATTCTCTATTGAAAACAATTATAGTGAACTACACCTCCAACGGACCAAATTTATTGATTAATTATGATAATTTGTTTTTTAGTGTTATTCATTTGTCTTTCTATGTTATTATTTTTTATTTATTTATTCTTAATTAATTATAATAATTTGTTTTTGGTGTTATTCATTTGTCTTTCTATGTTATTATTTTTTATTTATTTATTCTTAATTAATTATGATAATTTGTTTTTGGTGTTATTCATTTATCTTTCTATGTTATTATTTTTTTTTTTGTTATTTCTTGATTAACCATGATAATTTGTTTTTGGTGTTATTCAATTGAATATGAATTAAATAAATTAAATAAAAAAAATATGTGATTAATTGAATATAATGAATGAAATGAATTGTATAATTATGTAGATTTAAAATAGTTATTATAATCATATTTTAATAAATTATTATTATTTGTTATATGTATAATATTGATAAATTATTAATTTATAATATGAATATAATTATATAATTATGTAAGAATTAAAAAAAAAATATTTTATTAATTTATCAAAATTATTAATTTTAATCAATTAGCTCAAATCGGGATTATAAAAAATTATTACTCTTTTTATTTCATAATAAACGTTTTAATTGCAAAATGCATGATTATTAAAAAAAAAAAATCGATCTATTTTAATTTTTCTAATTCATTTATTATTTTAATTTTTATTCATTTTATTAATTTTCTCACATTTTATATCTTATATTTTCCAATATAATTTTAATAAGAATATTATTATAATTTTAAAATAAAATATAATTTAAATTAGAAAATGAGATAATTAAATTAAATTAATAAATATTAAAAAAAATTATAACATTTATTATGGGGCTGATGAAATATATAATAGTGATTATTAATTTATTGAGTATTAATTAATTTTCATAAATCATAATGTGATGCAATCCATTTCTTCTAAAGTTATTCCATGGGAATATAATGAAATTTTTGAAAATATAATTATTTTTTAGTTTATGAGGAATTTAAATATTCATGTTTTATTATTTTTTAAAATAAATTATTTAAATAAAATTTTTAAGATAATAAGTAACTTTTATTTAATTAAATTTAAAAATAAATTTAGATTAATAACTTAATAATCAAATGTTTTATCATAGAATTCTAAATTTTCAATGTCCCTATATCCTTAAAGATTAAATAATTTCCAGTGATTGTTATATTGAATGAAAATTCTCTCCACTTGTGAAAAATATATATATATATATATATTGTAGACTGTTAGATGACTTAAGAGTGGCCCAAGTTAGCTGGGAACTAGAAATGTTGACTGGTTGCTACTGTTTGAAACATAATCGTACTCTTCAATTATAATAATATAGAATTTTATTGTATATGATTATGAAATAAAAAATTTAATTCATGATCAACCAACCTTCAATTCTAATACTGAAAGTTTTTTAATTTGAGTTTCAATAAAAGTTAAATTTAAAAAATAATAATAATAATTAATTCATCAACTGTTTCCTAACCTAAAAGTTAGGATTTTAATCTAGTCATGGTTCCACTAAAAGAAAAAAACAGAGTACTTTTTATTTATAATTCTCGAGATGTTGATGGCTTCAACATTCAAAAACATAATGATAGTGATGGCGGGCCTACATTGCAATAAAATTGTAAGTCGTGTTCAAGTTAGGAATATTATATAAAATTTACACGTGAGAACTCCTGAGATATTTGAAATCAATTTAATTTTGAATGTGTTGCTCAAATTTAAGGGATGTTTGGATTAAAATTAGCGTTTTGTTAAAATAATTAATTTTATTAAAAATAAACGTTAATTATAAAGCTACTCCTCCTAGCTTTTAAAATTTTGCGTTAAATATTAAAAATAATCTAATTTTCTTTTTTTATCCAAACACTTCAAAAACTATAAAACTCCTTAACTTTCTCTTAAAACACAGTTTATAGCATTTAGCTTCCTATCCAAACACCCTCTTAATAAAAATTTAAATTATAATATTATAATAGTAGATTTAAATAATTTATAAAAATAATAGAATATTTGCTTTTTATATGATTTATGAAAATATGTAAAAAATAAAAATATGTGCACAATTATTTTTATTTTTATATATCTTATAATACTAATGTATATAATAATAAATTAAATTGATTATCTAACATGTAAATTTTAATTTGGAAATAGACATAGAAAGATATTGGTGTTTTGTTTCACAAGGGTAATGGGATGATTGATGCAATGATGTATGGATGAGTACTTTTTTTTTTTAGAAAAGTTAAAATTTATATTAATAAAAAGGAGAAGTACATGAGATCAAATATAAAGAGTAAAATAAAACATATTGTCTCAATATAATTTCATATAATTTTATTAGAAAGAAAAAAGTGAAATTCATATTCATATATAAAATAAATCACCGAGAAAAAAAATAAAGTTATAACCACCACTTGAAACATCATCAATACGAAAAATGATACTATCAAATAGATCAAATAAAATTTTAAATAAATTTTATTAATAGCTGATGACATTAAAATTTACCTGAAAATTTATAAAAATAGCAGGTGTTAAATCTATTTAATTAATAGTTGATAAGTCGAATTAAGAGAATACTGTCGCTTAAAATATTTTTTGGTCATCGAATAGACCGAATCAATACCATAAAGTCAAAATTATCTTCAAGTTCAAAACACCACAAGTTTCACAAGGAAAAATACAAAAAGCCCCGTAGAGAAGAAGCAAAATCATACCAGTAGAAAACTTGCTACTAGCATGATTGGGAAGAAAATGATAAAAAATATAGATCTAACATTTATAAAGAAAAAATAAAGTTTTTGGATTGTTACCTCTCCCATATGACAAATTATTGAATATAAAGTGGGTGTTTGGATGAAAATAAAATATTAAAAATATCATTTTAAAAAAATTATCAGGTTTAATTTTTTTTTTTTTAAATTTCAAAATAATATTTTATTTTTACATCCAAATACTTAAAAAATTATTTAATTTTTTTAAACTTTAAAATGTTATTTATATACCTATTATAAGTAGACTCAAATACCCTCAAAATTTCTTAAAAAAAAAAATTAATCCCTTAAAAATGAAAAACAACATCACTTGCCCATCATCTCAAAATATATAGTTCTAAAAGGAGACCAAGTGATCAATAAATTAGGTGAATTTAATCATACCAATAAAAAAAAATTCATTAGCTTATAAAAAAAAAAATAATTTGGTGAATTCAATCTCAGCTTTTTACTTAATTTTTAATGTTTAATTTTCATTTGACTTACCTAATTACATGAAATATTTAAGTTTTTAGTTCACCTAAAATTAATTGCTGCCTTCGTCTCTTATTCTAAGTTAAAAAAAAAAATTACATATGATCATCCCTCTAATCAATCATTATTCATTAGTGAAGCTCTCGTTGGATTCTTTTGATGTATCCAAAAACCAATGGTTGAGACGTTCTGATGCCTTGTTTACCTGTCAGAAAAAGAGACAAACCTTAATTTTAAGTAATTAACCAGTCGCGGCTTGTGCTGAGAATATATTTGATTTATATTTTTTAAAAATATTTGAATAAATGTAAATTATTATTATTGTTATTTTATTAAATTTAAATATTTCATTTGTATAATTTTACTATCCTACATTTTCATCTACACTTAATATAATTATCTTATTGGACTATTTATAAATAATTACAATTAATTAAAATATTTATTTATTTTTAATATGAATGAGAAATTCCAAAATTTAATCACTCAACAAAAAATATATTTAATCTAAGAATATATTTCAAAGTTAAAAAGTACCATGAAAATGGTAAAAATTAACACGGTAATAAATAGGTTGTGGACTAAAATAACTGGACATTAAGATAAACTTTTTATTTTCAATCTAAATTATTCATTTAATATTTATTTGATTGATGAAAGTAAAATTAATTAAAACTTAAAAGGAAAACTAAAGGAAATTAATAAAAAAAGAAAAAGGAGAGACTGTTGCTTGTTTGAAGACCAACAAAATTATATGACCAATTATGAGTAATCGCAAATAAATATTCATAGTTGCTGTAAATATATAATAACGGACAGTATGAATAAGAAATAATAATAAAAAAATATAGAGGATATCATTGTGGGGATTCGAAAGTCAGTTCTGATGACTAAAAAGAGTGAAAATTTCCATGTTTTCCATCTCAATATAAATAAAAGAAAATTTAGAAAATATTTAAAAATATATTTTCAAAAAGCAGTGTAAATTTGAAAAATAATTTTAACTAAATACTAAATTCTGATTTTCTATTTTATCAGAATTATTTCTAAAAAGCAAGCTTTATTTTCAACAACTAAATCACACTTTAATTTTTAAAAGAATTACTTTAAAAATACTGTCTGAACTCAATTTAAAAAAAATTACGACGGAAATTTTATAATTAATCCTTAAATTTAACTTTTATATATATATATGTATATATATATGACAATATTCAATTTAAGTAATTTAAAAAATGATAATTAAAAATATTTATTTATTTAAAAATCTAAATAAGTCTAATTTTTTAAAAAATTAATAAATTAATAGGCCATTAATTGAAATGGCTTATTTAAATTTATCATGTATTGAATTTTAAAAATTTTATATTTAAAATATAAATCTAAATAGTTAATTATTTCAAATACACATTTTTCCAAATGAAATTCACATTTTCTTTTATTAATTGACAATACGAAACCCACAACTTGTGATTTAAGGTATAAATTAAGGCTTAAAATATTGGCATTTCTTATGACTTGTAACCATTTTATATAATATAAAAAAAATCTGTATATTTAATTAATTTTTTTGTTTAATGAGCAAACCTGTTCATCCCAATCAGTTCTCCATATAAGAAAGGATAGTGTAAGTGTCTGTACTAACACTCCACTCAACATTCCAATCCATATACCCTGTAAATATAAAAGAATAGACAATTTACCTTTCAGAAAATTAAATAGAAAAAATAGAAAAGTATAAATTAATTAATAAAGAAATTAAACTTAAAAACAGAGCATTTATTATTAATAAATTGATTAATTAATTAGTAATTACCTTGACTTGAAGATGAGCAACATATCCAAGCAAAACTCCCACAGGTATCCCAATCACATAATAGGAAACCAAGTTAACAATTGCAACCTTACTTTGCAGACCAGAACCTATAGCTACTCCTGTAAACAAGTTAATGATTTTAATTAATTATAATTATATATAAACCTAATTAATTAAGTTAATAATGAAATGATTAATTAATTATTAGAATACTTGCCGGATAATATAGGGTATATGCTATTAAGTAATATTGAGAAAGCAAGTAGTACAGAGAGATCTGAAACGGTATCTGCAACTTCCTCACTGGTCGTGAAGATGTACGCAATTTGTCGACCAAACACTAAACACAAAATAAAGAACACTGCTCCAATACTTATTGAAGTATATAGAATTACTTTAATACAAAATTTTGCAGCCTTTGCATTTCCTCTCCCCAATTCATTTGATACTCGCACGCTATACACATTAACACCACAAAATAAAATACATTAAGCATTTGTCTAATCCGAATTTTTTGTTTCATTGTGTATTTCAACTCATTTTATATTTTTTTTTTCAAAATATTTTAAAAGTATAAATTATGCTATACATAAAAAAAAAAGAAATGAAATAAAAGAAGATACACTTAATGGAACAAAAGATTTCAACTAACATTTATTTTATAAAATAAATAATTGAACTCCAAAAAGAATTAAAAAAGTGGAGTTGTAAATATCACTTAATATAAGTAATAATATGTACCTTGCAGCTCCTAGAAATCCAAGGAAAATCATAAATTCCCATGCATTGATATTGAGGCTGCAAAAATAAATAATTAAATGAACATTTCTTAATTAATTTTGTTTATTTAAAGTTAATTAAATAGTAACTAGTAAATTCTCACCAAATAGAGAAAGCTGATATAACTACAGCTGCGTTCTTCATATATCCAGCTAAAATTATGAGAATAGAATTGTACCATAATTCTAAGCTATCCAAACATTACAAAAAAATAAAAATTAGATTTTGTATTAAAAAATTTAAGGGGAAAGAATACCGAGAAGGCAGATACTGATCAACAACTAGAACAGAAATAACACAAAAAAATTATAGAAGAGAAAGAAACATGGAATCACCAAATCATGAAGCCAGAGGAAATTGAGAGCTTGACGACGGGCAATATATCGGTGAAGGCAGCCATAGTAAAGCCTTTCCAGGTATTAGGACACCAGCCTCCAAAAACATACACAAACGTACCAATGACTCCTAACCAACCAGAAATGTTCAAAGCACCCAATGCACCATTAAGCCCCAAATCAAGTTTGGTCACAAAAAACCAACTCAAGGGCACATGAATTACAAAGGAAATAGCGAAAACCAACCCAACAATCTTGTTCCTCATTTGTGCTTGTAAATACATTTGCAAAGTCAAGCTAAAAACAAAGTAATAGATAAATGGGATGAACCAAAGAGAAATTTTTCCAGCTACAACTGCTATGTCCTTTTCTTGACCAATTAATTTCAAAATCGGTGTGGTAAAAAAGAAAACTGGGAGAAGAATTGTGGCAAGAACACCATCAACAATCCATGATCTTTGTAAATATATACCCAACATATGGTATTGTTGAGCACCAAATGCTTGACCACATAATGTTTCTGTTGCGCTTGACATTCCAATCTGTAATAGAAAGTAAAGATTTCTAATGTATCTCTATATAATTCTATCATAAAGTAAATTAGATATTAATTAATTACTTACAAGAATCCCATTTACGAATCGGAGAAAAATTGTTTGTTCAAGTGAATATGCAGCAAGTTGTAATTCGCCTATGTGACCGAGAAATAATTGTGTGACAACTATAAGTCCAAAGGAAGTAATTCTAGCCACCATTCCTGGAAATGCAATACTCCATATTATCTTTGACTCGGTCCAAATTCTGCTTATCAAATTATTAGCAGCAGCAGCAGTATTGGAAAGTTCTTCTGATCCCAAAAGCCTCTCTTCCATTGATTCCTCCATATACAGTAGTAGTTCTTTGTACAAGGACTATGTTATACACTTTTACTGATTAACAGTAGCCCTGTTAGAGAAAAGATCAAACTTTGTTGTAATATATATATATATATATATTAAGTTTAGTTTTAGATTTTTTTTATTGGATACACATCATTTTTTTTAATATATGATCATATGACCATGTTTTATATTTTTAGTGATTAACTGAAACTCTGTTAGAGAAAAGATTGAATTTTAAAAATATATATATATATTAAGTTTAGATTTAATTTTTTTTATTGAATAAATATTAATTTTGTTTTTTTTTATATGACCATGTAGTATTTAAATTTATTAAACCTAATTAATCTATACTCAAATCAAAAAAAATTCACAACAAAATAAAGCTCTGTCAATACCTACACATTCACTTCTTCAATATATCAATATCTAGCATTAATAAGGTAGGAACGTTAGGTTTTGTTAATTTTATGTTTCAATTTTTATTTTTAGTCAG
Organism: Aleurites moluccanus; assembly: GCA_948193065.1. Classification (NCBI taxonomy): domain Eukaryota; kingdom Viridiplantae; phylum Streptophyta; class Magnoliopsida; order Malpighiales; family Euphorbiaceae; genus Aleurites; species Aleurites moluccanus. The sequence continues at coordinate 21,135 of CANXYC010490331.1, forward strand.
TAGATATATACCAGTTGACTGATAGTTGGCTGTTGAATTACAGCTGGTCGATGTAGTGATGCAGTGATACTGAAACTGAACTCGTCCTTTATAACACGCATTTTAGTAAATTTTTTTTTTTTTTTTTGGGTTGGTGTATACCAAGATAAAATATTTAATGGAGGTTAAATTGGAAAGAATTTTTTTTTTAAAAAAAGTATATCATTAAAAAAAGGGGATAATTTCTTTGTAGTACAAAAAATTAAACATAACCAAAATGAATTTTGCCTTTCCACTCTATTAACAATTTAATGGACAAATAATTATTTATGTGCTATGTACGCTTAAAAAAAAATACATCTAATTTAAAATAGTTAAGTAAAATAAATTTACTTCTTATTTTTTGAGCAACAAAATTAAAAAAAAAAAAATTATTGAATGCATATACAAAAATATTAGATTTCATATTGGATATAACATCATATTATTTGTATTGGTTCATTCTAAATCAAAAGAAGTCCTCAAAAGATTAAAAAAAAAAAAAAAAAAGCTCACTTCCTATATTTTGACGATCTACTAAAATTTAATGTAATTTTAAAAACTTAATTTTTTTTACTTAGCTATAAATATTCTCATTTTGGTGTCTAAATCTTGTTTCAGAATTAATGACTATTTCGTATAAAAACTTAATATTTAATACAAGTATAATTTACTCTCTAGTAGAATCCTCTCAACCAAATGAAAGTTGATAAAGCTTTTAAAGTGAACTTATCAGAAACACCTCTAACACCCACTTCGACGGGTTTTTTTTTCGTCTTGCAGTACGTGATGATCTCATTTCATCAATATTAATATTTTGAACATTATTACGCTAATATTTATTTATTTTTAATAAAAATACAACAATACTATTCTATTTTCTAATATTAATCCTATATATTGAAAGAATGTGTCTTCTCAACATGGTGAATTTTATAACATCTTGTAATAGGTCAGTTTGAGTGAATCAATTTGTTAAATGAATTACATAAATTTGAAGGATTTGTCTGAAAGTGATATTTTCAAACAAAACATTCCATATTAAATAAATAATATAATAACTTTCATTTCTTTTAGTGGATAGAATAACTTTCATTTTAAATTCTAGACTTATTGGCATATGGAGTGCACATGTAACATTTGCAAGCACCACTATTGACTTGTTGGGAAGCTTTTAATTTTTGTCGTTGTACTCGTACCAAACATGCCATTATTATTGCTCAAATTTAATGGTTGAGAGGCTGTTAAAAATACAGTAGCTCCATTATGTTGTCCTTTTATAGTTTAAAATAATTTTATATCAATTTTTAAAATTCATAATATGATAATATTTATTTTAACAAATTCAATAATATATTTTTTATATGAAATAAAAATTAAATAAATTTAAAACATATATTAAAAGTGTGTTAAATTTAAATTATTAAATTTTAACGGTCTAATTTTAATATATTTATATTATATTTTTTAAACTTATTTAATTTTTATTCTGTATAAAAAAATATAATGTTAAATTCGTTATAATAAATACTATCACATTATGAATTTTAAAAATTTTTACAAAATGCTTTGAAACTTAAAAAAAAATAACACAGTAGATATTCCGTATTTTAACATAATAACCCCTCAACCCCAAATTTAGACTTAATTTGAGTGGAGGTAAAATTATTATTCCGGTAAATTAAATAGTGAATCAGATTTTTGTCTAATAATAAAATCAAAATTAAGGTACTCAAACTTAAAAAAAAAAATTCAAATTTAATTTTGATGCATCTGTAAGTATAACATTAAATTTGCTTTGTTTTCTATTTTGTTACATAATTGAATTTGTTTTGTTATAGGAATTTGCTATAGAGTTTAGAAACTATGATTGTGGAACATCTCAATTGGATGACTACTTAGCCGAGTCCAAGAAAAGTTTCAATGTGAAAATAGATGTTCTTGCATTTTGGAAAGAGAAGCAAAGTCGATTTCCTAAACTAGCAGCTATGGCAAGAGACATTTTTAAGTATTCTCATTACTACGGTGGCATATGAATCATCTTTTAATAAGGGAGGTAGAGTGCTAAATAAATGAAGGAGTCGCCTTTTGCTAGAAAATGCAGAAGCCTTAATTATTACTCTTAATTGGTTAAAAGGATATGATGAAGAAAGTGAAGCACATATATGTATATATATATATACACACACACACATGTTTTAATGTATTTTTTTTTATATGTACAAATGTTACTATAATTGATAAGTTTTTGTTACTATTTGTTTTAACTGTATAGTTAAGAAGATGACAGACAAGAATATATATAGTTTAGAAGTTGAATTGAGCACCAATTACTTTAGTTTAGTGGGCTTTAATGCAAGCATATAGGGTTTGTATGTATATATTATCATATTTTTAGTTTCATTATGTGTATAAATATCATAATTCATGTTTTAGGGGGCAAATCACTGTTTGTTCTTGTAAATCCAGTCAAATTTTGATGTTTTATTGTTTTGGAAGGAAATAGCGAAGGATATTTTTATTTGATAGTTGAAGTGTTAGACATCTAGTTTATATTTTAAGTAGAATATAATAAGCATATATAATTTAATAGTTGATTGTTAATATCTCAGTGATCCATTTAGATTAATAATTGAGAATGTTAATGTGTTATTTAATCGTTTATTTTTAGGTAAATTAGGTGAATAAAAACAGTTTTTGAGTATATGAATATATACTTTTGGGCGTGAAATTATTCTACTACTGATGCAAAAATAGATTATATGTTCATGTTATTAATGTGCATATTTATGTGAAGTTACAAACTCTTATTTCTAATTGTGCCTCCAAAATTTAGCCTTAAAATGTTTCACCAATAGCGTTGTGACAATGTTAATGAATTCTTTATTTGCTTGACCACATAATGTTTCTGTTGCGCTTGACATTCCAACCTGTAACAAAAAGTAAGATTTCTATGCATCTATATATAATTCTAACAAAAAGTAAATTGGATATTAACTAATTACTTACAAGAATCCCATTTACGAATCGGAGAAAAATTGTTTGTTCAAGTGAATAAGCAGCAAGTTGTAATTCGCCTATGTGACAAAGAAATAATTGTGTGACAACTATAAGTCCAAAGGAAGTAATTCTAGCCACCATTCCTGGAAATGCAATACTCCACATTTCATTTGACTATGTCCAAATTCTGCTTTTCAAATTATTAGCAGGTGCAGTAATATTGTAAAGTTCTTCTGATCCCAAAGGCCTCTCTTCCATTGATTCCTCCATATACAATAATAGTTCTTTGTACAAGGACTATGTTATACACTTTTACTGATTAACAGTAACCCTGTTAGAGAAAATATATATATATATATGTAAACATTTTAAGTTTAGATTTAGATTTTTTTTCTTTTTTTTACTGACTACAGATCATTCTTTAATATATCAATATATAGCATTAATAAGCTAGATAGCTTAGGTTTCGTTAATTTTATGTTTCAATTTTTCTTTTTAGATGCCAGTTGACTGGTAGTTGGATGTTGAATTACAGCTGGTAGTGATGTAGTGATACTGCAACTTAAATAATTAGTGGTGGTATTTTTTTTTAATATTATAAAAGAAAAAATCGATTTTGAATTTATTATTGAGAAGAATATGTATTTACTGATATAAATATATCAGTATATAAATAAATGCACATCTTAAGTGACATATGAAGAAAGTAAAAGGTGAATTTTATTGGAGGTTTTATATCAAACATACACTGTGAGAAAGCAGTGGATGTGTTGACTGGCTAACAAACGAAACTTTTAACCATGATTTGGAATGTCATATATTAGATGATCCTCCTCATGGCATTAGAGAACTTTTATTAGCTGATTGTTTAGGTGTTATTTGGCCTTGCGGGGGCATTACTTGTTTTGTAATTTTTTTTTTTAATAAAAAAAAAAAGTGAATCTTATTGAAAGGCAGCGAGTACTCACAGATGAAATATCGACTTTCACAAAAAATAATAATAATATAATAATCCGTTTATTTAAAAAAAAAAAAACACCTCAAAGACGTGTTGACTAATTACGGAAATTTAATATCACTTTATATTTTATTTATATATAATATGCTGACTAATTAAGACCACGCGAATCATAAATAATTGGGCCAGGAGTTGATATACTCATGCATGAACACCAAACAAAAAGCACAGAACCAGTCAAACAAAATTTGGATCCATACTAAGATTGTAAGCTCTTAGTTCAATAGAAGATAAATAGTTTTAGAATTTTTTTTTCTGAGTTGGAAGAGATAATTTACATTTATAAAAAGAATTATACATTTAGAAATAAGTAAAATATAATAATTGATAAATTATAAACAATATTTCTAAAATTGAGTTCGAATTATAATAATTTTCATAAATAAATAATTATATTGACAATATATTAGCTTAATATAATAATATCACGCATGCACTCTTGGTGACATTATATTATGTTAAAATTCAATTTTTATATTAACTCAGTCCTATAATTATATGTATGTATTCAATTCATAATTTAAAATAAAATCTTTATCACTAATTGTATGCAGGATCATTAGTAATAATTTCAAATTATTGGAGAAACAACATTTTCATGAAAAAGAAAAAAGAAAATTCTCATTGAAGAGAATAAAAATATTAATCAAAATTATTATAAATCTATAAAAATTGATTTATACTTGTTGAAAAAAAAAATTAAAGGTAAGACTATATTTCAGAATTTATAGGCAGCAAAATCAGTGCATCTTGGGAACGTGACTGGAAATGAAAATTTATGGAAGTATTACAAAAATAATCCAATCTTTTCAAATTATCTAAATTATCTCCTCTAATAAATTTTTTCAGAGTTAATTTTATAATTAGTTATGAAGTTTATCTTGTATAGACACATTGTTAAAACTGAACGAACATTAATACATCATATTTCTGAATTTTTTCAATATTGGAATCATGCCTTTAACAATACTAGTTTATACTATCAATTGTTTACCTAGTTCTCAATTGCTTTATAAAACACCATATATAATATTCTTTTTCACAACTTTTCAAATTACAATGAACTTTGAATTTTTAGACTATTATGTTTTCCAGCCTTGCACTAAAAACAAGCTTGAATCCGTTCGAAACCTTGGGGTTTTTTTAGGCAATAATAAAATTCATAAAGGTTACAAGTGTTTGAATCTTGCTGCTGATAAAATAACCTAGTTCAAATAAGGCTAGAAGCCTATCCTCTGCCCAAAAATAAGTTAAAAATTACAATAAATAAATAAGCTTCAAAGTTACTCATCTTGTCTGTCCTGTTTAGAATCTTGAACATACCACTTACTAATCCGATTACGAGCTAGAGATACCTGCAAAACAAATAGATTAATGCATAACTACATCCTAATGTTTTTCATTAAGTTTTATTAGTAAAATAAACAATTAAAAAAAAAGAGGAGAAAAAGGAAAAATAAAAAAAATAATAATAATAAGACACCTAAATAGTACCTGTTTTTCCCAGTCAGTTTTCCAGGTGATTATCATGAGAACAATTGTTTGAGTAAGTGTTCCGAATAACATCCCAATCCAAACACCCTGCAAAACAAAATTTTTTAGTATAGAATTACCAAAAAAATAAATCAATGATAGTAAAAAAAGAAGGATTTTCATTCTTAATAAAAGGTGATAATTTTATTAAAATGATGATGATTTTAATAAACAACTCTATATTCACTTAACGGACACTCCCAATTAATATGGAACTCGAAAACTAAAATAACAAACACAATGCACGTCATTATCTAGACAACTAAACGCAAATGTTAATGTGCATATATATATAAGATCATCCAGAGCATGTTCAAAGAAACAAAAGTAAAAAAAAAAAAGCCTCTACAGTGCATAGGGAAAAGAAAGAAAGAAAGATCACAGTAACTCACTTTGACTTGCAAATTGAGAACATAACCAAGCACAACTCCGACTGGAATCCCAATAAGGTAGTAGCAGGCAATGTTAACATAAGCTACTGTACTCTGCCATCCAGCTCCAACAGCAACACCTGCAAAAGTAATAATAATGTGACAATATACAATATTACATGAAAGACTATCACTTAAAATACTGTATTGACACAAAGAATATGCAAATAAAGAAGGGTTAATTATTATTTTTCCTATAAAATGATTCAATACACTAAGTTATTCCTGATTTTTTAAAAATACACTAATTTCTTTCTGACGAATGTCTCGTTATACTAATACATTATTCCGTTTAATTTTACCATTAGTTAACTCTAAAATAATCAATAAGAGCTGTAAAAAAACAAAAATGTCTTTACCCTTTATCTTTAATTAATTATATTCTATTTTTACTTTAAAAAATAATTTTAGGGTTAAATAATTTATTTTCATATTTTTTGTCAAATTTAAAAATAGAAAATAAAAAAAAATATTTTTTTAAAAATATTTCATTTATTTTTTATTTTTTATTTTTAAAAAATAATTTAAAAAGAAATTAAATTATTTCTTGTTAAATTTTTTTAATACAAATAAAAAATTCATTTTTATATTTTTGACAAATTTAAAAATAAAAAGTAAAAATAATTTTTATTTTTATTTGTTATTTTTTATTTTCAAATTTTTTATTTTTTAAAAAATAAAATAAAAAATATTTTTATTTATTTTATTTTCAAAGTTGTCAAAAAATATAAAAATATATTTTTTAACCTTAAAAAAAAACTTAAACAAAAATATGATGTAATTAATTAAAAATAAATGTCAAAAATATTTCTAATTTTTTACTGTCTTTATTAACAATTTTAAGGTTGACTAATAGTAAAATTGAATAAAAAGATTTAGTAGTATATTGTGACATTTATTACAAAAGAGTTAATATATTTTTGAAAGGTAAAAGGAGTTAGTGTATTGAGTCCTTTAAGAAAATCATAATTAACCAATGAGAAATTTAATTACCAGAGAGAACTGGTTGGATACTGTTCATAAGAATGGAGAAAGCCAGGAGTGGTGAAAGGTCAGCAACTGCATCAGCTACTTTAGGATTTTCAGTGAAAATGTAAGCTAGCTTTCCTCTTAAAAATAGGAAAGAGAGAAACAGAACAAAGCCAATGGTGAATGATGTTAAAACTGTCACCACTATTGAAAACTTTGCTGCTTTTGAGCTTCCTCTTCCTAGCTCATTCGACACACGAACGCTATTATTCCAATCAAAACAAATATAATTTCAGGACTTTTTTCATATTTATATTTATTTATTACAAAAGAATGGAAATTTCACTAATTAATTACTACCTTGCAGCAGCCAAGAAACCAAGCGATAGCATCATTTCCCATCCATTGATGTTGAGGCTACAAAAGAAGAAGAAGAATTTATTTGTGAAAGGGTTCACGAAGGAGGATTCAAAATGTTGATTAATTATATTTCATTAAAATTTGTTTTAAATGTAAATTTGACTGAGTTATGATTATTAAAAGTTTGAAAATAATTAAGGGTATGTTTGATATTATCATTTGAAGAACTATTGAAAAAAGCAATTTGTTAAAACTTATTACAATTTATTTTTAAGATAAACTTCACATGTTTTAATCATAAAAGGTTCAAAAATAGCTTATACCACCCCTAAATTGTATTTCTTAAAAACTTCTAAAAATGTATCAGAAAAGCAATTTGAACTTCAATACCAAATAGATTCTTAAAGTACTCTCAATTTACTTTTTCTAACTCTATTTAAAATGGTTTTTTTTTTTTTTTTTTTTTCACAAAAGAGTAGCCAAGGCTTTATATACCCTCAAGATTAAAGAATTCGCAAACTATAAATATGTAAAGATCAGGGAAATTAAGGAAACTTTAATCTTTAATCATAACTGAAAAATTGTATATAATTACCAGATAGAAAGAGCATCAATGGAGACCTCAGCATTTTCCATGCGTCCAGTTAAAAGAATCAAAACTGTATTGTACCAGAGCTCAAGACTGAAAAAGAACAAGACAATTAATTTAACTATATAAATTTTAGACCATAATTAACAATTTAAATGACTGAGTTAATTAATTTTACATCATATATAATTAACTAAAGACCTACCAAAGCATAGCACCAGAAGACAGAGAAAGCTTGATAACAGGGCAAAGATCCTTGAAAGCTAAAACGGAGAACCCTTTCCAAGTTTCACGACAACCACCACAAGTAACAAACATAAGCTGACCCAAATTTGGGATCCAATAAGCCAAAATTGTGGAAGCCATTGCTCCTGGTATTCCATACTTGTATTGAACAGTTAACAACCAAGAAAGAAGGATGTGGATAGATAGTGAAAAGGCTGCTAAGTAAGCAATAATCAAGTTCTTGCTCTGTGCTTGCAAGAACATTTGGCAAGTGAATGATACAATGAAGGAGAACATTACTGGAATTAACCAAAGAGAAATATATCCAGCCATTTTAGCAATATTTGGATCTTGGCCTAATACCCTCAATATTGGAGCTGTCAAGATGAACAATGGAAGTAGCAAGATTGCACACGTTACTAATACAATCCATGATCTTTGTAGATATATTCCTAGCATGTGATATTGTTTTGCTCCATATGATTGCCCGCATAGAGTTTCCAATGCACTAGCCATGCCCAGCTGCAGATTTAATACATTAGTTACCCACTTTTCTCAACCTGTTAAATAAGTTTCATATCTTAGAATTGATTATTAAAATAAGTTTTATATTTTAAAATATTGATTTTTTTTCTTTTTTGATAAATTCATTTTTCTATTACGACTTGAACTTAAAATTTCGTAATTATTATTGATTAATTTCTTAATAATTTTTTTTTTGCAACGGTTACTATTTTTTGTATAGTACAGCGGCGAGTGGGTGGGTGAATACGATATAAATGTCTTTCATGAAACATTTGAGTAAATATTCAAACTAGAGTTCCAATAACACCATCTTTAGAAAAATATTCGCACCATCTTTCATGTACCCAACTAATTGTGAGATGCTACCATTACTATATTTCCTATTTTATAATTTTTTAAAATTAAAAATTAAAAAGTGATTGTTCAGTTTCAAATTATAGTTATTATAATATGAAATCTCAATAATAATTAGTTTTTTTTTTCATTATATATAATCTCTTTCGTATTTATATTAGTATACATGTGGATAATGCCCAACGACATTTGCTATATATACAAAATCAAGTTTTATAATAAAACAACAATTCATCAATTTCACAACCCAACAACAAAAATCAATGCCAGAACTATTTGGTCCTAGGCTATGGTGTTAAGCCGCTCAAGCATCCCCACAAGGACAATCTCACGGCTTGACACAATAATTTAACTTAAAATCTTGAAAAATAAGTTATTAGAACTTTCTTATTTATTTGTTCCTTCTTATTCCTTCCTATTTTCAATATAGAGTTTCATATACTTAAAATCTTCATAATTTTATCTTAAATATTAACTTTCACAATAGGTTTAGATTCTCTCTGAACGGAAAGCTCAAGTATTTTAAAGTTAAAAACCTTAATACTCCACCAATTAAAATATATTGAGAGTCATCTTATTTTTTTTACATGAATATTACAATGCACGAGATTTGAACACCATATAATACTCGTATTTATTGAGTTATCAATTTTGATACCATTTATTGAAATTGAAGAGTCCACTTAATTTAAAAAAATTTTATATTGAGCATCAGTGAATGAAACACTAATTGAGTTGACTACATTCTAACTCAAAATCTTAATACAACTGTCTTACAGAGTTTTTCTTACGTATATATTCCTCTTTCAGATCTTTTATTTTCAATATGAAATTACACGTACTCAAAATCACAAGAAGTATCTAGTTGTATGCACAATTGCACAGAATCAGCTAATAGTGATTAAATTACAAAATTGCGGTCTTGTTTTTTGGATTGCAGTGTAATATGTTTTTTATTTTTCTTATCCATTAATAATATATGTTTTCTTTTCTCTATAAAATAATTTTTTAATTCTTCATCCCACAAAAGTGCATGTTATCAAAGTATTAATCCGATTATTTTTTATCAAATGTAAGAATGTTTTAATGAATAATAAATTTATATTTTGTTGAGTAGTTTTCTGCCAGAGTTGACGAGACTGCAGTATATTTTTACATAATAATTCTGGATGTGTCTCATTTTAATTGTTTAAAAAATTTTATAAAATTATATTTTGATAGTGTTTGATATTATGAATATATTGATATATTTTTTTATGCTAAATAAAAATCATTTGGACAACTAACGTATTTATAATATATTTTTAATTGTCCAAATAATTTTTATTTAATATAAAAATATATCAATAAATTCATAATATTAAACACTATTAAAATATAATTTTTTAAAATACTAAATAAAAATTATTTGGACAACAAACGTATTTATAATATATTTTTAATTGTTTAAATAATTTTTATTTAATATAAAAATATATCAATAAATTCATAATATTAAACACTATTAAAATATAATTTTTTAAAAATTTTATAAAAATTTTTAAATAACTAAAAGAGGACACATAGGCAGTATATTCTCAACCCTGTCATGATGGTCCCATTAATTGGAAAGGGAAAAAAGAAAAGAAAGAAGAGAACATACCAGGACGCCATTAGCAAATCTAAGAAGAACAGTGAAAACAAGAGCATAAGCAGCCAATTCAGTAGAACCAATGTGGCCAATAAAAGCTTGACTAATAACAGTAATTCCAAAGGTAGAAAATCTGGTGAAAATAGCAGGACCAGCAACAATCCACAGCTTCTTTGTTTCTGTCCATAGCTTTTCCTTAAACCCAACTTCTTCTTCTTCCTTATTATTCTCTGTTCTTATCAAAAGCTTTTCTTCGATTTCTCCTCCCTCCATCAATTAATCTGCACTAACTATTACATCATTAGCCCCTCCTCTGCAGCAACTCCAAAGAAAAGTTATGAAATAGAAAATTAATTATTGATATCTAGCTAGAAAAAAAAAAAGCAATAATAATGTCCATCCTTTAATTTCGTATGTAAATGATGATCAAATTTCCCATACTGCTCATATCACTGTTAGCAAAGCTGTCACTGCTAGTGGCGGATGGAATTGGCAATTATTTTCAGCTTTACCAATCTGGATTATAGTTCAGTTAGTAGCAATTATTAAATTTTCGAAAACTAAGTGGAAGGAAGATAAGTTGACCGGAAATAGTATTGAATTTTAGAATGGATTTAAGGTTTAATTATAATTAAAAGTTAAAATTAATTATTAGTTAGTTATATATTAAATTTATATATATTTTTTATGATTTTATTATTTTTTTTTATGTTGAATTTATTCACTTATCACTTGATAATTATTGACAAATATTTAGTAAAACTAATAATTAAAAATTAATAAATCTCAATCAATTAATAATTACTGATATTGATAATTGAAAGTTAACGCGTCTCAGTATAAGAGACGTATAATGGTAATTCGGGGTTGCAAATCTTGGTACCTCTCCCCTCTTTGTATGAGAGACGTGTAGTATTCTGATATTGTTGGTGTCTCTTGATCTAGAGGGGCCTAGCTTTTGTGTTTTTTTTTTCTCAAAAAAAAAATAATAAAACAAATAACATATCTAAAAGATATTTTAATTTATTTATTAAAAAAATAAAGTGAAATTACTATGGACTCCTAGATTTTTTTCTTTTTTTAGCATAAAATTATATTATACGAAGGTCAATAACAAGCTAAAGAGCAGAGACTAGAGAGAAAATACAAAACAGAAATTTCTCAACAAATTTGAAAGACTTGCTACCCAAAACATTACAAGAAATAAAGTTAGCGAAAAAAAATATTGAAATATTAAAAAAAAGTGAAAGAAACAATTTTTTATTTATATTATTATATAAAAAGTTCGTCAAATTATATATATAAAACTCTATTATTTATAAAAGTTAACAAATTTTGAATACTTATTTATTTTTATAGATTTTAAAAGTTATAGTTGAAAATTTATAATGTTTATAATTTTTAAAAAGTATTATTAAATTCCTCTTAATTTTTATAAAGTATTTAAAAATTATTAATCAACACATCTAATATTTTAAATTCATTAAAATTTTTAATTCTTCTCATCAATACACTACCAAAATCATTACTGATTGACACATCAATTGTCATATCTAGTGAGATATATAATATGTATATACACACAAGTGAAAGTTTTTATTAATACAGTAAAAATTATATTACAAATATTATTTTTCATTAAAAAGTAAATTTTATATGATAAAAAAATAATTTATAAAATTATTTTTCAGTTAAACAAGGAAAAAAAAAAAAAAAGAAGCATTCATATTGTATATTAATTATGATTTTGGATGATATGGTATATGATATATGGTATTTATGAATTTAATATAAAATATTAAATAAATATATATATATAAATTTTTTAATTTTAATAATTATTTTTTGAGATTAGTACATTCATAAATATATAAATTAAATTTTGTGAAGAAATTATTTTACACAAATTAATTATTTAATTTAAAATAAATTATTAGATAAAATAAGAAGATGTTATTTCCGTTGAAATAAAAATAAATCACACGTAGATGGTTTCAATTTGAAGAGAAAAAACATATAGTATCCAATATTTAAGATAAATTCACTTCAATTTAATCGTGTCTCATAATTTTTTTTTAAAAAATTATTTTGTCGTGTCCAATAATGTTTAGCCTACCAAGTTTGAATTAGTATTAATTACAGAGCATTTATTACTTGTCTTTTCAAGAAGACAAATGCATGAGGGTCACTGTGGTTTGTGAAAAGTATCAACAATTTATTTGGGACGATAACTTTTCAAAAACATATTTACTTGTATAATCTTTTTTTAAGAATTACTTATATAAATTATAATCTTCGGATATATACATAAGTTCAAAAAAAACTGAGAAAGGAGAACGATAAAGCAAATAAATTACAACATATAATTATCTTATAATATAAGATATTCAAAACGAAGAGTTCTAATTATATTTGCAATCAATATTTATGAATCAACTTACATATATTAAAGTTTATGGAAATAAGATTTATTAAATTTAAATGTAATAATTTTTAATTAATATATTTAATAATATATATTTCTAACAATAATTTAAATGATAAAATAAAATAAATTTTATATATAAATTTATAAGGCCAATATTTAAAATTTTATAAAAAATAAAATTTTAGTTTAATAAGTGATTATCATCTAAAAAAAAAATCAAGATTTATATTATATTTGTCTCATAATAAATATTTTAATTTTTTTTTTAAATATATTTTAATTTAAATTATATTTTATTTTAATTTTATAATAATATATTTATTAAAAATATGTTGAAATATATAAAATATAATTAAAAAATATAAAATATAAAAAAATTAAAAAGATAAAATAATTAATAAATTAAATTAATAAATAAATTAAAAAATTAAAATAAATTAAAAAATTATTAATAATAACATATTTTATAATTAAAATATTAAAATAAATAAAAAAATTATTAATAATAATGTATTTTATAATGTAAAGATATCCGGTGTCAGACTCAGATGTCAAATTTTGTACTATGCTTTTATGTTTTTCGTTGGCATGTCAGACTCGTCAGATGTCAAATAAAAATTATTGAGAATGTTGAAAAATTATTAAATGAGCTCTTTTATTTATATTAAAATAAATTTATATTTTATTAAAATAAATCTAATAATATTAAATTTTTTATTTTTCAAATTAAATAAAATAATAATAATTTAATAAATTAAAATTTAAAATATAAATACACAATGCATATAAACTAAATAAAAAATAAGAATTATCACAAAAATATAAAAATAAATAAATAATGAGAATTGTAATAGATTTTTTTATTAGTTCATAATTAGATTTCTGTATTTAGCCTTAAATTGAAGGGAAGAGTTTCTTTTTTTAATTTAATTTAATTATTTTCTTTTTTATATATATAAAAATTAATTTAATTTGAGCTTAAAAAAAAAAAAGGACTGAACAAGAAAAGGTAAAGTAATTAACATGTAATGAATTCCTTGAGATAATATATGCTCAAAATATATAGAAACCCTCCAAAACTATATAACCTCCACTTAAATAAGGAAAATATTTTTAATATTGCGTGTGAAAATTCCTTAAAATAATATTTGTAGAGTATATATAAAAAATATAAAGGACGAGTACAATATTTATAATTTTTTAATTAAATAGATAAAAAATAAATTTTATTAATTAAATATAAAATAAAAAGTGAAATTGACTATTTAAACATGAAAGTTAAATTCACTATTTATTTTAAATATAAATAATAATCATTTGGAGCATATAAATAATTTATTAGAGATGCTTTAAAATTTTAATCGTTTGATATATTTTTTAAAAATTATTTATTTTAATACGAATAGCTTATCTTTAATTAATAAAAAAATATATATAATACATATATTTTATTTTTGAAGAAATATGATACATAAAAAAAATAATACTAATATTAATGAAATACTAACTTCCCATAATAAATGAAAATTGGCATTCATGCATTAATGCTAGAAAAGGACAGAACAAGCAAGCAAGCAAAGCATGTCCTTTTTCCAGCTATCCATAAGTAACGCAAAGGGAGAAAGTAGCAAAGCTTTCTCCCTTTGAAGTTTTCTATTGTTAAAAAAAGCTTTTTATTTCCGAGACGGAATAGGCATCATTTCAGAAAGGAGAAAGAGAATTTGGTTTTAGACATCCCAAGAGGGCGAGAGGGAGTGGGATAAATTTATATATTTCAGATAAAAATAAAATTTATGAATATTAATGATATTTTTATAATAAAAAAATAATTTATATAATTATTTATTTATTAAAATAAATAAAATTTTTCAAATTTCTCAATTAAATTCTATTAATTTAAATATGATCTAAATTTTTTTTCAAAGATTCGATATATTATATTCATAATTTTGTTCACTAATTATGATTCGAGATCGAATCCAAACAAATCAAATAAATTCAAGGACACATATTTTCAGATTTTGAATTTTCAAACACAAATTCATATATAATAATTAATTTGGACATACATTGATAATTGAGTTTGACGATTGTTCCTTTCCTAAACTCTAGCCAGTTGAGCTATTCGATTGCTAATGAAATATTAATAAAATAATTATTTATCAGTTTATAGCCTAATTATATTTAAGCATGCTTTTCACAACATAAAAAGTGATTCAAATCATTGTATGCCTCCCATATCTCAATTAAAATAATAACAAACCTGACAACTTATATATATATATTACTGGAAAGATCGCCATTTGCCAAGAATCCAAAAAAACAAAGATCAGTAAAGCTGGTTGTCTGGTATAGTTTATGTCGTATAAAAGGAGTTAATAGATCAAATAAAAGCTACTTGTTGTAACCCATATATTTTTTTTGTATTTTATAACATAGAAAATTACAAAAATAAATTTATTTTTGAGAAATCAAAACCAAAAATAATTGATTTCCCTTTTATTTTTCATTCATATATATATATGCATGTAATTTGAAAGACCTCAAAGCACAAAATTGCGTGTGTTGTGTGAAAGAAGAAGAATAAGAAGAAGACTTACAGAAGATGAAGAAGAAACTATATATATATATATTAGTTTCGAGTACAGAGAATTTGATGATTGGCTTCTATCAGCAGTTTTAGGAGCAGAAAATAAGAGAGGGTGTTTGTGCTGCACTGACAGCTCATGATATAAATAAATAAATAAGTGGCGAATTTGTAGACACGACATGCACCTCCAATAATAATTAAATGGTGGGACACACTAACTGAGAAAATTATTAAATTAAATTAATATTAAAATAAAGTAGGAATTATCTGGCTTATTTTATATTTCAATCTCATATTTATATTCACTTTCCATTTTAGTTAGTTTTAAATTATACGTCACTTTTTTTTTAAATGATTGTTAATTTATTAATTTGTTAATATATCATTATTTAATATATTTTATTATTAATTCATCATATTTTTTTATTTTTTTTTTATACATTAGATGATTAAATTGTTGACACATTATTTAATAATAAAATTTATTTCTTTTTATAGAATAATGAAGGTTTTGATACTTAGCATTAATAAAATAAAATAATAATTATTTTCAAGATAATTATTTATTAATATAAATAATAGATATTATCGAAAAAAATTACATAAAAATTATTTTTTAATTAAATTTGTCATTTTTTAATTTTTATGAAAATAAAAATGGGCTTTTCTTTTTTAAACGGAGAAAATAATATATCTTTATGTAATATATTTCTCCATTAATATATTATATTTTTATCAACAAATAATTATTTAATTTTATTGAATTATTAATCAAAACACACATTTATCATCAAATAATTAAATGGTTAAATTGTTGGCACGTTAATTAATAATAAAAATTTAATTATTTTTATTAGAACAATAAAATTTTATTGATTTTAATGCTTATTATTAAAAAAAATTTAAGCAATAGTTATTTTTAAAATAATCATTTATTAATATAAGTGAATGGGTATTTTATGAAAAATATTAATAAATTAATTAATTTTCTCAATATTTATAAAAATAGAAATATATCTATTCTTTTGGATAGATAAAGTAATTATTTTGAAAAATAAATTATTTAAGGATCTGTTTGGAATAAAAAATTATAATTATAATTATAACGTTTATTTTATATAAAAAAATAAAATAAAAATTAATGACGATGGAAATGAAGGTGGTCCTATAGTTAGAATTTAAGAGAGTTAAAGGAGGGGGTAGGCTCCCCATTTGAAATAAATAAAAATATAGATGAAGTTGGATTTCACGAATATTTTTTATCATGGCTGTTATGGATGTTTATGAATGATTATGTGTAATGTGACATTTCATGTAGATATAATAATGACTTGCATATTAAATTAATTTATATCAGCTCATTGAGTCGAACGCTCACCCCTGTTTAAATTTTTTCTCTAGGTTTCGGATCGAATTTAAAAAGATTAAATTTTTAAGTTGAGTATTTTTGCCTCCTAATTCTCAGGTAATAAAAATTATTTAATTTATTATGTTATTATTTTATATTCACTGTATTAAAATTTTTAAAACTCCGTATTATTATTTTCAATGTCAAATTTATGATCATATTTTTATGAGTTATTCTGTTAAGCATAAACTTAAATTAATGTTAAGAGGATGATGTTCGTCCTGAATGATTAAGTAATGATATAAAGTTATTGAGTTTTTGTTGTCAGCCAAACTTACTATTGGATTCCAAAAATCTTATATTTTTTCGTTTTTTAGTACCGGTCATGTGCCCAATAAAATTGGATCGTAACAATATAAATATATAAAATAAAGGTAATATAATAATAAATTAAATTTTAAGTTATCATTTTTTTTCCTCTTAACCAATCAAACGTGAAATATTTAAAATCCTTTCCTATCTTTTCAAAACTTTTAAATACAAAAATATTATCTAACCTTTCTTATATTTTCTTTTCATATCCTTTGGGATAAATGCTATCATTTTCTTTGCCATTCTTTTATACTCTGGAAGTGACCATAAGAAGGTTACCATTTCATTTTTTCTGTGATGGGACTGCCAAGTGGGAACATTGGACATTGCAAAATTAATTATGAATTTATGACAATCAAAACAAAAATATATCACGTATTATAATTTTTTTTTTTTTATTTGTGTATAGGAATTTCCTTAGCAAAAGAAATTTCCGTGGTTGAATTTGATGCGTGATAATTGCCTAGTTATTTAAAATTATTTTATAAAATAATATATATATTTTTTAAATTTATATGTACATATATGCCTTCAATTAATTAATTTTTTTAATAATATATAATTTAATATTATAAATAAAAAAATATACGTGGTGAGAGTTTTATTATCTTTTAAATCCTGATCGAAACGATTGCAAATTAACTGACTCCTATGGCCCTGCTTCTGCCATGACATTTGTCAATCCTCCACGGCAAAAACAATTACGTCATTTTCCACTTGAGCCACTATATTTTACGATACATTTCCTTAATCCCAGATAATTCTATTTCATGTTAAAAAAATTAATTTTTTAATTTATTATATTAATTTATCATTTTTTTAATATCCTGACATAATCTATTCATATTATACATTTCTCAATTTTTTTTTTTAATTTTTATAATAATTAAATTATATATTTTAATTAATTATCATAATACTCTTATATAAAAAAAATTAAAATATTATTCAATCAAATTTATAATTTCAACATAAAAAAAATAAAAATATAATTATATATATAATTATATTCATGTGAATTAATAAAATATATATTTGATAATTATATACTAAATTAATATCTAAAAAAATAAATAAATTATAATTTAAGACGAACAAAGAAAAATAAAATTATATTTTTAGGACAGATGAACATATTAATTATTAAATAAAAACTTCACTGTGTATTATCTATTATGAAATATTCATTTATATGTAAATTTATTTTATACTTTAATTGCAATAGTAAATATCGTAGAATTTAATATCAATTGCAACTATAAAAGCATAATTAATTGGAATTACTAAATTAACCTAACATATTCTGAAAAAATTTCTTTTAATTTTTTGTTTCATTTACTGATTTATTAGTTTTCCAAAAGAAAATTTAAAAATAATTTTTTTCTCTACAATTATGAAAATTATTTATTTCATATATTGATTTTTCTTAATAAATAGATAACTAATATGGAAAGGTAATTGATACTAATAAGGTACAAATTGATTAGCCAATATGGTTTTCGTAGGGCCAATAATAATAAAAGCTATAACTAATTTATACATTTAAATCAAAATTAGCGAAATTTTATTTGCTGATTGTTCAATACAAAATTCATTACCTTTTAAAATTTGATTTTGCATAAGCTGAAATATAGTTTTCTAGACACGGTCTAATAGTTTTGGCAGAATCAAATTTGCTTCTACTCCTACTTATAATCTCAGTTTTATCAGTCAAAAAGAGGTTGGAAAGATTAACTTACTATATGTCTTTATATTTTTATAGGTTTCAATTAAATTTTATATAAATTAGTATATATATTTTATCCTTTTTTTGTTGAGCATGTATGATAAACTTGATACATATATTTATTTATATTAATATTTAAAATTATTAAAAGTTAATATTTAAATAATAATAATAATTTGCTCAAGTTAAAATAGAAATATAATCAAAATATGCTTAAAATGAAAGCCCACAGCTAGTTTCCAACAAGTTAAGAAATATTTATAATGATAATTAATAATAGAGTGTTCATTTGATAAGATATATATATATTTTTTAAAATATTTTGGAATCAATTAGTATGTTCATTAAAATTATCTTTTTAATCCTATTTAGACAGGTTTAAGGATTCATTAATTTTTATAAAAATAATATTCAATTGGTATGAGACTTTTACCAATTGCAATGAAAAATTCTTGATTTTTAAGTAAATTTAATCCACTATATAGGTCTGTAATTAATTATTATATTTATTCAATAAAAATTATTTTTATCGATTTTTCTATATTATTATATTACCTTTCAATTGATTTATATATATATTTTAATAATATTTAAAATTATCAACAGTTACTAAGGCTGACTTAGATTGGGCCAAATAAAGATTCAATGTAGTGCAGAAAATATTATCGTTTGTGTATCCAACCCAAAGTCTCGATACAATGTTGAATTAGTCAAACATTATTGCATGACCAATTACGATGCTTAAGGATCATAAATAAGTCATGTATAAATTTTAGCAGATTACAACATACAAATGTACGTAACGTCATGATGTTCCAAATTTATTTATTTATTTTTTTCCAAAAGATAACATTAATCAAAGTTAATATTTGTGGAATAGATAAATACAAAAATTTAGATAAAATTGGTTACTAATTATTTTAATTTTAAGTTAAATATATAATTTCACTCCATTTTAATTAACTTCTTTAAATTTTAAAAAATACAGAAAAAAAAAAAATCAAGACTCGAGTCCCTGAAAAGGTTAATTACATGATTATGAAATGGACACTAATTCATACTCTCTCTCTCTCTCTCTCTCTTCCTTTTTCCATTAGGATGACAATAAAATGGAGAATTTTCGTTCTTTGCGGAGATTTACTTCAAATAGGGTGAGAATTTCTCGATTTGTCTCTCCATTGGAGCGAGAATGGATAATATTTTTTTTCCAATTTTGTCAATTGAACTATATAAATTTTGTAATTCACCGCGAACAAAATTTTCATTTTTTGATCTTACAGGCCAACTAGAAATACTACTTTCTAATTTCACCTAAACTAACACCACATGCCCTGTTAGGCCATCTCCAATTATAAACATCAAAATGCAGTCAATTTTACATCATTTTATAATTTATATCACACCAAACAGTAATTTTATTTTCAACCATAATTTCATTTTTAACACTATTTTTTACACTAAAAAAGAATATTTTTTTTATATATTTTTTTATCTATTTTATATAATTAATTATAATTTTTTAATATTTTATAATATTTCACTAATTGCTTATAATCGAGACCTAATTTTGACAATTCGAAATCTAATTAAATTAGTCGAGACTAAATTCAATTAATTCGAAACCTAATAATAATCAACCGAGATCTATAATTAAATTGAATATATAATATAATAATTGATATAAATTAATTTGTATTATTTCAAATTCTTATATTATATGTTCAAATTAATTAGTTTTCTTAAAATATAATTTTTTTACAAAAATTTAGATAATATTAATTTTATTGCTTGTATTTAATTTATGTAAAAATTAATATATATATATATATATATATATTCTTTAAATTACAATTTAAATATAATGGAAATTTTTTATAAATTAAAATTTTTAAAATTAATTGTTTGTATAAATTAAAATCAAAATAACAAAATTTTAAAAAATATAGACTTATTTATAAAATTTTGATTTTAATTATAATATTTATATATATAAATTAAATAAAAAATGGAAAAAAAAATTGCAGCACCAACTGTTCACCAGCACTATTTTACAGTGTAAAATGACGCTCGGTTGGAGTGAATAGATTGCAGCAAAAGATTGCAGCAAAATGGTGCTACACGCCATTTTGCCGCAACTTTGGAGATGGTCTTAAAGGGTCAGCTGTCAACTGGCCTGCTAGAAATACTACTTTTTCAGTCGATCACATAGCAGAAAGTAAGCGTTATTTCAATAATATTGCATTGCGAGCATAAATGCATGTCCATGTTGAAATAATACCCCTTCTCAATTCCTCTATCAAAGCAAACAAAAAAGGCAATATTTTACTTGTGCCAATCGCATCCCATTGGAAAAAAAAAATCGTTTGTCTACCGATATCACAATAATATAGCTTGTGCTTTTACAAAACTTGAGTGGAGATTGAGTATCTTGTTTATTAAGCAGATTCTGATTCTGCACTGCCCTCCTCACTGGTTTCCCTTGCAGTCTCAGCTCCTTCTGGTGACCCAGCTGGTTCAGGTTTTGCAGGACCTGGACCAGCTGATACTTTTACCATTGAGGGTCGCAAAAGCCTGTCACCAAGTTTGAAACCCTTGCGAAATTCCTCAAGTATGATCCCTTCTTCAAATTCTGTTGAATCCTCTCGCATAATAGCTTCATGCAACTGTCAGAGAAAAAAATGAGCTTACTGCCTGAGAATATGCAAAAAACTTGCATGAACGCCAGGTATATGATAACATGCTCAAAAAGCTTTACCGCAATACTGTTGCCTGCCTCTTTAAATGTTAAGATTAGATATTTTTACAACATAAGCACAATCCTGAGGTTATTTGTACTTTATACACTGTTATCTGTTATTCATGTAACTCACCAAGTTGGCTCGAGTCAATCAAAGACTTGGTTTGAATTAAAAGCGTAACCAGTTCTTCACAAAACCAGAACAAACTTGATCAAATTTTTGAAAAATATCATCAAATACTTGACTAAGTTTCGAGCCAACTCTGTATTTTGCCTGCATTAAACCAACGACCAACGATAACAGTCATTTTGCCAATTAATTGAAGAGGGCAACAATTGCACATGGGGTGGTTCCATTAATCAACAAGACTGTTTGATCATCAGTTTGAAGCATAGAGTTCATGAATAACATAAAAATAGCTTCCTTTCATTAATGGGTCAATCTAAGTGGAACTTTCACTTTACCAGCATCTTTAACAAAGTGAATAATCATATAATCTCTCTTTAGCAAATTCATTTTTCTCCAGAAACCATAATAGCAAGGGAAAACATTTTACTCAAAACCAAGAAAGAAATGGCGCACATGGAATGATAATAACCATTTCTATGTTAGCTATCTTTTTCAGAAACTGCAGTTGAAAGTTGAGCAACTCACCATTGGATCAAAGGGGTTGCCTACCGTCTCCACAGGGACAACACCAAGTGAACCTAGAATTTCAATGAATTGCTTGTATATGCTCTGATAGCTATTGTTGATCTTCTCTTCTCCTTCAGTCTCCAATTTAATCTGGGATTTAGCTCTCTCAAAATTATCCAAAACAGACAACAAACTCTCCACAATTTCCCCTTGCGCATTTGTTACCACCGAAAGCCTTTCCCTTTCTGTCCTCTTCCGGAAATTGTCAAAGTCTGCACTAATCCTAAGAATCCGATCTTTTTCTATTGACAGTTCTTCAGTCAAACTAGCCACCTTTGTTTCAAGGCCTATTTTCTCATCTTCGATAGATTTAAGAAAAGCTTCTACCTCGGCAATTCTGGACTCATCATTACTTGCCAAAGCTTCTTTGTATGACTGGAGTGAAGCTACAATGATAGAAGGTGTTTCCTCAGCATCAGAAGCCTCTTCACTGATGGAACTATCCTCCGACTCATCAGCACTATCTTCCACCCCAACAAAACCATCTGCAGACTCCTGTACCATAAATCCATCAGCAAAACAATCCAAAGGTGAGATATAATCTCTTGGAAACAGCAATAAATCAAGACACAAGCATGGAAATTTTGAACAAATCATTGTTAGGTGCTTGAAATTACCAACCAATCAGAATATAAATGCATAAGAATTTCACTAGTAAACAGAAAAACATGAATAAGGAATTGCCAACGAATGCATAAATAATTTATCTATCATGTGACACCACATAGCCCCAGAATACCAGGCAGAAAATAGACAAATAACACCATCAGCCAAATGGTGGGTGAAATTGCTTCAGTGCATGATGACATGTCTACTATTCCTACATAATCCCCCTCCAACATCTGAAAGTTCTGTAGATAGTAGACATTAATAGTATCAATTTCAGGAAAACATCTACCAAAAATTTCATAAGCACTTCATAAATTAATCTCAACAAGGACTAAAAGAAAGGGGAATTGCTTATTTTTTCCAAGTGAGACTAAATGTTTTTAATTTTAAGAGGTACCAAATTAAGGGTCGAGGCAAAGTCCCATTATCATGAAAAAGAAAGCCAAAAGACCACTCGGTAATGATGTTCTGCATAAAAAAAACTTCAGGAGCACTCTGGCATCATAGCCATGCACAAATAAAGAAAACTATCAACAGACTAATTGCAATAATGGATTTTTTGTGACATCACACACTTTCACCAGCTAAAATCGATCGACTTCCTAAACTAGACTCCCAAGTCCTAATATAAACATAACCCGCAGCATTACTTTCAGCTTTTACAATATCCAATGTAATCAAAATCTAAAAAATTCCCAACCTTTACATTACATTGAGCAGACCAGCCTCTAAAATTTTATCCTCATCCCATCTAAAGCCTCAAGAATCTTGTATTCTTGATATTAATTCCTAGAGTTTTTTTTAAGTTCAGCTTATATTGGAAGTTAAAAAAGCAGCTTTTTAGTGCATAAATTGTTCCAAAATCAAAGCGAGAAATAAATAAATAAAGACTAATTTTCTCAGCAACCAGACAAAACCCTACGTACAATTGCATATGTGGATACCTGGATTTCTGGTTCCTCAACCGCCTCTTCGGTCTCAGTAGTCTCTGTTTCTCCTTGAGAAGCAAAAGGAGCGAACTTTACGAACCGATGGGACGATTTGGCGGCAAACCGGAGAGAACTTGTACCGGAAAGTTCGGTGCTAATAATTCTATGTTTACGTCTTAGTGAGAGACAAAAGGGATTCAGGAATTTTAAGGAAATATTAGTGGTGGCAATGGTTGCGGCGGCGGAGGAGGTAATTGGTTGTGGCCGGAGTGGAGCCCAAAACGGCGGCGTTTTGAGGACAGCGGCCATTGATTCGCGCAGAGAAAGAGATAAGAGTGGGTGGTGAAATTGGAAGAAAGCAGTGGAGTCACTGATACAGTGATTCCAAAGGAGATGGGATATGGAAATAGGGTGAATTCTTATACGGACAGTCGGATGGTCGTTGGAGTATTTGAATCGAACGGTTGTTATTTGTTTCGAATTTAGAACTTTCTGGAGTATTGTTTACCCATCCTGTGGAAGTAATTGGGTTCAACAGTTCAAGTGCATTGAAAAGTTGAAAAATTTGATTTCGGCCAAAACTATTTGGTCTAAAACTATAAAAATTAAAAGACAAATAATTAATAATTTTGTACAAAGTTAATTTTAAACTTCATAAAAATCAAAAGATAAATAATTATTATTTATTGATTCATAATATTTTATTTTTATTTTTAATTAATAATTATAATATTTTTATTTTTAATTAATAATTATAATATTTTATTTTTAAAATAATTATATACTATACCTTATTCATTCCTTTAAAAAAATTTTATTTTAAAATTTTAATAAATTAATATCATTAAAATTCATGTATTATATTAATTAATTAAATATTAATTAAATTTATTAATTTAAGTAAAAAATATAAAAAATAATTATATAAATATTAATTTATAGAGATTTTATTATATAAAAATTATCATTGTTAATTTTCTTCAAGTAATAAATACCATTTTTTTCACATTCATTTAAATATATAAAATTCAATGTAAAATGACTTGAATTGACTTCTATTACAATAATTATTTCAAATATTTAAATTACCAAATTTATAGTCTATGATGTGAGCACTTAACTCTTCAACATATTTGACATAGAAAAAAGTTGGTTAGTTGTTAGTTAAATTTTTAACTAACAAAATATCCCTTTTATCTAAAATATTGGATTAGATGAACTAAAATTCATTTCAATCACATAACAAAAATAAAATGTTACATCATAAAAACCATCGCTTTTATTTTTAAATAATTTTCCTTACAATTAAAAAATATATATTTATTATTTATATATATTACCAATTTTTTGCTACTTCCACACCAACAGCCAACGTTGCTAATTTCCCATCAAAGTGGAAGCAGTAATTTTCTCCATGATCTTTCCATAAAGACGTTACAATCATATAGTTCAACAGACACTTTAAAGAACAGCCAATAATTACATTGAGATTTATTGTAATTAATAATTATTATTTGAATTTAAATTTATAAAGGAAATATAAATAACAAAACAAAAGAGACTTTAATTATTTACTTTTTTTTATTTTGAAAAATCGAAAGGCACAGCTCAAGAGAGAGAGAGAGAGAGTGTTTTCGTGGTTTCAATCGAGTTGATTTTGTAGACTGTTTCTCTAATAACAGAATTCAAAAACCCCAAACAAATCCTAGATTTCTATTTTTTTATTCTAATTTTTGGTTTGTTAATTTTTTTTTTTAAGCTCATTAGAGCTCTGTTTCTTTGTATTTTGTCGGATTCGTCCAAGGAAAACGATTATTTTAGGGTTTGGAATTTTTGGATTGTGTACAGAAATGGGGAGTAGAAAAGAAGAAGAACGTAATGAGAAGATTATTAGAGGTCTCATGAAGTTGCCACCAAATCGTCGCTGTATCAACTGCAATAGCTTGGTAATTGCTTTATATCACTGTGGATAGCTTTTAATCAGCTCTTTTTTATTTTTTATTTTTGGGTTTGATTGCTCAACATAAGTGTTGATTAGAGTTTTTCTTTTCTTGTTTTCTTTTTTTCTTTGTATTAGTTTCTAGTTTTGTTTGTGATTTTCTGGATCTATAGCAAAATGGGCTTGATGGGATTAGCTTATTAGTAATAATTTTGGTGGGTACGGTCAAGTTGAGGGTTTTGTTCAGTAGAAGAACGTGGGGAAACAGGAAGTGAAATGGGTCATGATAATCAGTTACCTGAATATTTCGGATAGCCAAATGTTATTCGAATACTATTACAAGTTTAGTTTGTCATTGTTATATGATATTTTTTATGATTTTGCTCTCAGCCCGGTGGAACCAAGGAAATGAATCTCTATACCTGACCTTAACTAGTTAGGGATTTAGTTTGAGTTGAATTTGTCACTGGGGTCAAATTTCTAGCTCATGGTTTGGTTGGGTTTTTGCAGTTGCTGGCAAAGTGTGGCTGAAAAGAGATTTGAAGTTTTATTTGGGTCTTTAAATCCATTGTATTTTGTTGTTTGGGACCCAGAATGCCAAAACATTAGCTCTAATTAGCTTAAGAAAATTAAAAAATGGAAAGAAAATTTTCCATTTTGGCTTTATAGAAAAAATATTTTAATTTTGTATTCCTATTGCTTGCAAAAATAGTAATGATTTGAAACTAATTTTATACTACTTGTTTGTGCAGGGTCCACAGTATGTTTGTACTAATTTCTGGACTTTCGTTTGTATAACTTGTAGTGGGATACAGTGAGTATTTTCTTCTTGCTTGATGATTATATGTCTCTGATGCATTATTTTTTTTTATAAGTTGTCATTATGTATTTTTATTCCAAAGTCTGAAATTAACTTTATTGTAAGGGTACATATGGTTTTGTTAATTGAAGTTCTTAATCTTTACAAACTAATTGATGATTATTGGAAATTTAATTTTAAAATGATTGTGCTGGTGTGATCTCAAACTCATGGAAGATTTTATATCCAAGCCATATGTATGATTATTATAGATATCAAATACTCTCTTGAAGCTTCATATCTAACCTGGATTATAATGTTATTGCTTAATGAATTAAGATATCATGATGAAATTCAGAAAGGCTATTCAATAATGTATTGGAATTTATATGTCTGGAAATTGAGATTTTCTTCTAGCTTTTGTAATATTAATAAATTCTTTAGTGCTTAATAGTTGAAGACTTAAAGTTGCATTATATTTTACATCCCGTCTGGAAATTATTCTGCCTTCACTGCTTTGCGTAGTCTGCTTTGCTGTTTCATTCATTTTATTAGAATGTGTTCATACTGTTTTGTGTCATACAGTCGTGAGTTCACTCATCGCGTAAAGTCTGTGTCCATGTCCAAATTCACATCTCAAGAAGTTGAAGCAGTTCAAAATGGTGGTAATCAGGTAGTATTGTGCTACATTTTGATTGGCTTTGGAAACAGTGAGATGCATATTTTCTTACTGATGAAATATATACCTTTCCAGCGCGCACGGGAAATATACTTAAGGGACTGGGACCAACAAAGGCATAGATTGCCTGATAACAGGTGCCAGATTTGTGGTCTTTTGCTTTAGCGCTAACTGTTAAGCATGTACATCACAAACTTGGAGCTTTTCTAATAATGTTTTCTTCTCGCAGCAATGCCGATAAAGTGCGAGAATTTATAAAGACTGTATATGTTGATAAAACATATGCTGGTGGAAAGACCCATGACAAGCATCCTAGGGATTTGCAGGTAATATTGCAGTAGATAATCAGTGTCTCCGTATGATAAAATTATGGAACTTTACTGTCTGCTTCCTAATTCTATAATCTTTGTTTGGTGGAAACAATAGAAAATTTTGCTGGGATTTTTTTTTTCTGCAACAATTCTATGTCTTTTTCCCCAAATGATTATTTTCAGCAATTTGTAGATGAAACATGCTATTTTGCCTGAGCCATTGGGATTTCCTGAAAAATCACAATTCTAGAAACAGAATCAAACTATTTTATGTGTTATTATGTTCTGAATCAAATGATCTCACTTAGCCTTGAATATAAGCTTAATATGTGATATTTATCAATGAATTTGATAGAGGATTAGAAGCCACAAAGATGAGACAAGGCGTGCAAGCTCTTATCATTCTTACTCCCAAAGTCCTCCTTATGACTTTCAGTATGAAGATCGACGTTACGGAAAACAAGCTGCTTCTCTCACCCGAAAACCTGGTTCAGATCTAGGCCTTTACATCGGGAAGATGTCTAGTTTTATTTCAAGTCCTACTCGCTTAAATGAAAGAATGTTTGAGGACAGATTTGCAAATGAAGGTTCCGTTTCTAGGGTTTCAGACTATTCCATGTCGAGTGGGGGTGATCTTGTCAATGCAGAGTCTCCAAATTTTCAGAAAGACGTTGGATATGGTAGTCCACCTATTCAGACTCAAAGGAATTTTTTTGGTGAAGATGCACAGCATCAAAGACTAGATCTATTTTCACAGGCAAACTTTAAGAAAGGTTCAGAAGGGATTCCACATCCGCAGGTCCTATTTCTCATAACAACACACTGACAAAATGTGAATTTTTTTATTCAATATCTGCAGCATGCTTTTTGTATAAGAGCATCCAGAGCATTGTTGTTATATATATATATATGATGCACAAGTTTTATGCATAAAGCAATCGTGTAACTTGTGCTAATTGAAAATTTTGCCTTACTGAACCTTGCAACATCATCAAAGCTGCTTTTATTCTTGTTTCTTCATTTTATGCACTGATACACAATATAAATAGAAAAAATACATAGAGACATGTGCAGCCTTATTTGAACAGCATACATACTATAAAATATATATGGATTTTTACATATGAAAGATGCAGATGGAATCTTTTGTTTGAAGTTTGTACTTTTTTAAGTTTGTACTTTTTTAGGCTTACTGTACAGTTGATTGAAAGATCATTAATGAGTGTGCTCCAAAATTACCCTAGTTGTTGGGAGGATTGTCACAGTGACCCCACATATAATTTGTTTGTATCTGTTGTGTCCTTTATTCTATTTATCATAACAACTTTTCTTCTTGCTGATTCTCTTTCTCCTTTTGGTCAACTGATATCAAATGGTTCTTCTATTCAGAAAACTACATCTTTAGGGAGCATTGGATCATTTGATAGCAATTCCGTATCTCTCATGTCATATAATTCGGGTAGTTTACTAAATGTTGTCTCAGAGACTGAGCAGGCTATTACTGGGGCTCACCATGATGGAATGCCTACTTTTCCACAGTTATCAGCTCCTGCGAGTTCTGGAAGCTTGGATCATTTTAAGGCACCTGTTGTCCCAGAATCAGATGTTTCTGCAGCCTCAGCGATTGATTTGTTTCAATTTCCAGAAACATTAGCAGCAGCATCTATCAATTTGCTTGAGGCATCCCCATTGAATCCAGCTCCATCTACGAATGCATATCAAACTACCCAAACTTCTCCGCCCTCATCTCTCGATCTCTTTTTTGGCATTGTTCCGCAGCAGCCAGTTACTAGCTTGGACAAAAATTCACTAGAGTCATCAGCCCCTAAAAATGAAGGATGGGCTACTTTTGATACTCAGCCAACAACCTCCACACCGGGGACTGGAAATCTTACAGCTTCAGTGATGCCTTCAAGTGTAGGTCCTTCTGCAAAGTTTGACCAAGTTTCATCCTTGGATACGAGCATGCAGTGGCTATCATTTCAGAACTCTGGTGGCCAAGGGTCATCATCAGTGTCTGATCCATGGAACAATTGTTTGCATGATGTTCAAGCTCCTGGTAACACAAGTAGTGCTCAGGTAAGCTATACCATACTGTAAAATTTGTGCTTCTTGAATCCTATATGTTGTATTATATCACATATAAACATATATAACTTGATGCATGGACAGTTTGACTGGCAATTCACTACATGTTAATAGCAAACCTTTGCTTCTGTACAGACATGGAATGCTTTTGGCAATTCTATTATGCACCTTCCTTTAGAGGGCTCTAATCAAGGCAGTGAAGCACAAGTAGCAGCACGCATGCCTTCAGCTGCTGACCAGTATTTTGGATTGAAGGCTTCAGAGGTTGCATCTACTTCATAATGCTTCAAGATATTTCTTTCTATAATTTGTACTCAAAATCTTGCTTTTGCAGGGTTCTAGCAAAGATGGGATTGAAAGAGCTGGTCCTCATGGAGGACACTCTAGTCCGAATGGAACATCGGACATTGTCTTAGAGCCATCATATACTCCAGTGAATCCAATGATGGTTTGCACTCTTGCATCAGTTTTAAGGCTTCTGATTTTGGTTAGAATATCATCTACTAATGCATGTCTTTCTTTCCACAGGAATCAACTCGTTCACATGCTGCCAATCATAAATCAACTAACCCATTTGATCTTCCATATGATTCTGATTTAGATCCAGGCAATATGGTATGATATTGATATGCGACTTGGTAATAAGTTGATAGTACATTTACCCAAATAATTTGGCCAAACAATCATAAGTTTACTTTTATTAGCTACGTCATCCTGTTCTACAGTCTTGTGCTCTCTTTTATATGCTAGTTATATCCTGTTCTACAGTCTTGTGCTCTCTTGGTAAGCTAGTTAGTTATATGCTAGTAACACTTTTCTATGTCAAAGGTTCAGGGTTGAAAGAGTGAGCATTTGACAGAGTCTCCTACACTTATTTCAATGGTAATTGTAAAACAATGCTTAAAAGGTGATTTAAAGAAAAAAGTGTGCATTTGGCTATAGCAGGGGTTGTCCCTCCGCCCTCCTCTCTCCTATTTGTGGTTGTCTTAGGTGGTTGTTTTATGTCATAAATTTCCTTGTGCATTGATAACACTTGCTTTATCGTTAAATGAGTCAGGACTTAAAACCATTTTAGAAGTGAACTAGCTTCATTATGTGTTTTAGCTCATTGCTTATGCTGTGCTTTGGGCTACTGAAAAGTTATATTCATTCTGCTGATTAGTAGTTGCCAACTCTAAAAGAAAATTATACTCCACAAATTGGGTTGCTATTAATATGTTTAATGACAACTCCTCCTTATGGGGTTAAAGATAATTCAGTGGTGAGTTGAGATTTCTTTGTTTGTCCCAGTTTTGACTTCTTTATGTAGCATCTGTCCTCCTAGATGTCTACATCCGGGAAGAAATTAATAAGGCAAACGCTGTCCTTTTGGGTTGTGAGTTCATTCTCTGATTATTTTATAATTATCTGTTTATATTTTAAATATAAAACCTCATGGAAAAATCATTTATTGGCATGTTAACCGTACTACCAAAATGCTGATAATTGTTTTTAATTTTATCTTGGTGTATTATTGCAGTTCTTGGACATGAGCTCCTTGCAAGCAGCGCTGCCTAATGCCCACTTGCCATCAACCTTCCTTGGTAGTGTGACTGAACCTTGGTTTTCTCAAGATCCAGTAACAACTTATATCCCAGCTGCATCACAAGGTCATTCTTGCATGAACAACTTTATATTTTGTTTTAGTAGAGTTGTGATTCAGGGATTGTTATTGACCCTGATTCCCCATCAATTTGAAGAAGCTTGTGCCTTGGGAAACTGTGGAAGCATTTAACATATATCTGGCAATGATCTTTTTCTTCATCTGATGTCACTATCCTTGTTACTGTAGGTGGCTTGGCATATATGGGAGGACAAGCGCCAGGCCCTCAATTAGCGTAAGTTTTCTGTTTCTTGTTATTCTACGAGAGGTGATTTTAATATAATTTCCATAATTATCATTGCCATTTTCCCTCAAGAATTCGTTAAAAGTTGCCTTTTTAACAGGAATGTCCAAACACAAGGACCTGTTGCTTCTGTTGGAGGGAATCCATTTGATTAAAGGGTTCAACAATCAGAGTTATTATTTTATGATATTGGGTTCATTGTAGAAGTTTTCGATGGACTAATTGTTGTCAGTTGGTCAGTATACCCGAGTTCTCACTACTATTTTCATTATTTATTTATTTTTCTTTTTGTGTAATCATTTCTGTTTGTATGCTTTGTGAAAATAAAATGTTGTTATGTATAACTCGCTGCTAGTTTGCAAGTCCGGCCGCAAAGTTCTTAGTTCAATGCTACATTTCCAGGCCTTGTATTTGTGTCTGAATCATAATATTAGAGCTGGTTGTGTACAATATTGAGGGTAGTTGCAAAAAATTGGAAATAGTTGAGTGATCCTTTGTAGTTATATTTATAATTAAAAAATAAAACATCTGGAAAATTATATTTTATATTTATAAAATTTAATTTATAAATGTAATAAAAAAATTTATTTGTAAGAAAAATAAATAAAAAAAGTATAAGAGAAAAAAAAATGTTAGGGAGAGGAGAAAAAGAAAAGAGGAAGAGAGGGAGAGTATGAACAAAAGGCAAAGAGCATGAATAAACTAATAATATTTTTCATTAGAAATTTTATTTATTTTGATAGAATTTAATTTAGTAATATTAAATTTTATGAATTTAAATTTGTAAAATAAAAAAATAATATTTTTTAATATTTTAAACAATTTTTCTTTTAAATGTAGAATTTCAAAAAATTTTATAAAATTCAATTGTATGAAATGAACTGTTAAAATAATGTTATAAATATTAAAATTATATTTATTTAAATTTATACACTAAAGTAATATTTTTTTGTTCTAAAAAATAATTTATAATTAATATTAATAATTAATGATATTATAACTATAATTGTTAAAATGAAACCGGATTAATCGGATATCTGTCTCATAACTGATTCTTTTATTTGATTATGTCAAAATGGGCCTTAACTCGCATGAATTGATCTGATAACTGACAAATCTTATATATGGTTATATCACGCATGAATCGGCCGCATAACTAACGAACCAAGGTTTAACCAGTAATCAACCTTCAATTTAGAAAAAAAAAAGAAATTTGTTACTTTTGAGATTCGAACCCTAATATTTGGAAATATTAATAGAGCCCCAATCGGTTAAATCAAGTATGAACTGTTGTTAATTTATCCATAAAAATGTATTATTCCATTTATAACAATTTATATTGTAAAATTAATTTTAATAATCAACTTTCAATATAAATTAATAATAAAATTTAGATATATTATAAAATAAACTTAAGTACTTTAGCACTAAAAATTAAATTCTCTCATTTTTGTTTGCACAAAAAAAATATTTCTTTTAAAATTTTTACTACTTCAATATTCTATTATTATCTTAAATTCTAAAATTATTTTTATATTATTTGTTAAATAAAATTCATTGTATTCAAATTTATTTCTTATTTTTTTAAAAATTTCTTATAAACTTTATTTTTATTATATTATATAATATTAATTTAATTATTTTCTGTTTAATTTCGATTTTATTCCGTTGAATTTCTGACTGTAATTTTTTATTTTTATATATTCAAAAGTCAAATTGAGTATGAAATAATTGATTATAAATTATACTTACTAGTTTGGAGAAAATAAGCATATTTCTATTTTCATAAAAATTAAAAAAAATAATTAATTTAATTAAAATAATAATTTTTATTTAATATTTTTTACAAATACTCCTTTACTTATATTAGTAAATAATTATTTTAAAAATAACTATTATATCAAAATTAATAAAATTTTATTATTCTAATAAAAAAATTAAAATTTTATTATTAACTATCATGTCAACAATTCAACTCTTATATTCTTTGATAAGAAAATATAAAAAGATATATTAATATTTTGGTTAATAGTTTAATAAAATTAATAAATATTTTATTGATAAAAATATAATGATGGAATATATTAAATAAGGAGATATTAATAAATTAGGAGTAATTATCTAACTAATATAGTCATTTAATAAATCAGAAGGATAATATATGTTCTATTTAAGAATTATTTAACCACTCTCTTTTAAAATTGAAAGGGAAAACAAATATAGTAAAAGTAAAAAACGAAAACTTTCCAGCCTCATCTCAAAAAACAAGAAAGTAAAGAGAGAGAACCTATCAGAAGAAAGGGAGCAAAGCAAAGTATAAAAAATTTTTCTCATTCCTTGAACTCCAAACCTCCCCATTTCATAATATACCAAATGCCTTAACCACCCCAATTCCGGTCAAATCACCCACCACTTGCTCGACGAAATTCCTCATCCGAGACCAAACTAATCATGGAGTCGAGCATTTTGGAATCCATCGGGGTCGAGATTATTGGCGTCATGTCTCCAGTGTCAATCTGTATGCTCCTTGTCGTTCTAATTGTCTATTCCCTCTCCCCATCGAATCCTTTTTCTGCCGCTGCCTCTGCCCCGCCGATCCGCACTGCTGCCAATCTCGTCTACCTCGAGAACCCCTCCGATTCTGCTGCCCAGAAGCTGGAAGGGGCGCTACTTAATGCGCTTGTGTTTGTTATTATCATTGCTGTGTTTACTTTTCTTTTGGTTCTCTTGTACTACTACAATTGTACCAACTTCTTGAAGAATTATATGCTCTTCTCGGCCTTTTTCGTGTTAGGTACATTATCCAATCCAGCTATTCTTTTTTTATGCCCACTCGCCCAATTCTAATTTGTTTATATACCTCTTTAGAATTTTTGTTCTGGGTTCCTTATAATTTTGCCTGTTTGGCACGTTGACTTCATTGCAGGACTTTCTGATTTTAGCTTATTTGGCTTCAAGTGCACAATTTTCTTTCCTAGACTCATGATTGTCATTTTGATCTTATTACCTGTTATGGAGCATAATTTTTAAGCTAATGGACTTAAATCATATGCATGTGTTCTCTGTTGCTTTTTCCAATCCATGTATGGGTGTACTATTTTTCACGCTAGCATGATTCACTGGTTTGATAATTTCATGGATGATTCAGCTTTTCAAATGCTCATTGACTCGATTTCATGTTTGCTGTTGTTTTTTTAATGCATCAGAATTGTGGGTTCGCTTTATTTCTTTCTTTTTTAATGTCAATGCACATGGACCTAATACAAGTATCCGTTAGTTTTGTTGTGGCTGTGTTGTATTGGTTATCATTGGTGGCTTTGCAGCATTAATATTCTGGTGCTTAACCTTGCGTTCTTGTTTCCTAGGTACAATGGGAGGCTCAATTTTTTTGTCATTGATTCAGCACTTCTCAATTCCTGTTGATTCAATTACTTGTTTCATTGTGCTATTTAATTTTACAATTGTGGGTGTATTATCAGTGTTTTCGGGTGGGATACCGATCTTTTTGAGGCAAGGATATATGGTGGCATTGGGGATATTTGTGGCAGCTTGGTTTACTAAGTTGCCAGAATGGACTACTTGGGTTTTGCTGGTAGCATTGGCATTATATGATTTGGCGGCAGTTTTGGCACCTGGTGGGCCACTTAAGATGCTGGTGGAGTTGGCCCAGAGCCGAGATGAGGAACTTCCAGCATTGGTTTATGAGGCTCGGCCAACAGTTTCACAGAATACAAATAATCATGGGCGGAGTTTGGACCTTTTGATTGGTGGAGTTTCAGATTCAGGGTCAGTGGAGATGCAAACTGTGTCAAATAACAATGTGAACCGAAATGAGAGTGAAAATCATGTGAACTCTGAATACGCTACCATTCCGGTTAGGAATCTTGGAAATGTCGAATGTGTAGGAAATAGAGATGAGTCCGAGAGATCCCCATTGGTTGGTTTTTCTTGGGAAAGGCAGTTGTCAACCAGTGATTCATCAGAGTATGCAACGGTGGTTGGTCATCAGGACTCTGAAATTGTTGTGGATGAGGAAAGATCTCCTCTTGTTGATGTACTGGGACTGGGGAATGAGAGAGAGCAGGTAAGGAGGGATGCTTCTGAAAACTTTGTGGTTTCCAGTAGAGGTATTAAACTTGGTCTGGGAGATTTTATTTTCTATAGTGTTCTTGTGGGTAGGGCTGCCATGTATGATCTCATGACCGTATATGCGTGTTACCTAGCAATTATTTCAGGACTTGGCTGCACTCTTATTTTGTTGTCAGTGTACCACCGAGCTTTACCAGCCCTGCCTATTTCGATAATATTGGGTGTTATATTTTACTTCTTGACGCGGTTATTGATGGAACCTTTTATTGTTGGAACAGCAACAAATCTAATGATGTTTTGATCCTGTATTTATTGTAAGAGACTGAGGATGATTTTTCACATTGTTGAAAGAAAAACTGATTTTGTAGGTGCAAATTTTGTGTACACCACGGTTAGTATTACTTACCAAACTCTGTTTCCCTTGGATATATGTATATTTCCCATTATTTATGTCTGTAATTGGCTAATGCAATCTCGTTGTAACGTAACTGCCCTTTTGGTTTTAGCTTTTGTAGAATTTGAAACTTGTCATGCTGTAGCTTGTTTACCATGTTGTCTTCACTTACCTTGTATATTTCTATCTTGGTTGTGATAGCTTGTTGTCTTCACTTACCTTTTATATTTCTATCTTGGTTCTGATATGCAAACATTCAAATATATAGTTATATATAATAGGATGCATTCATCTGATCACTCAGGCAAAGATGTGTGTCTTTTACCTGTCTTAGAACTATTTCTGGGTAGAATGAGACTTTTGAAATAAAGGGGAAGAGAAGGGGAGATTGGAATTTGAATTTCATGAATTATCCAGTGAGATTTGTTTTGCGATGTTTTGGAATAACTATTGTTTTCTTCATTGGGGTATAATTTCTTATTCGTATGTGAAGTACAATATAAAATTATCCTGCCAAGTGTTTTAATGCAAATTCCCAGTTGACATTCAGTTTACCAACGCCAGACTTAATTACTGATTTTGTCCGACTTTAAAATATACATTTTGACAATGTAATTTTAAAAATCTAATATAAAATTATAAAATTTAAAGAAAAACATTCATTAATCGAAATCAATTGAATTTTTCTAATTTCAAGATCATGAACCTTTTAACATGCAAAATACCATTTCATTAAAAACACAAGACTGAAAATGTCGGCGCCATTGAAATCTTAAAACAAAACCAAAAGGGAGGGAAAGAAACAATGTCAGGTCTACCAGACGAGCTGTGGAGGCAAATTCTACAAATTGCGTGCCATTACTAATTATCCACTGGGGACTCGCTCTGGTCCCACCTTCTCTCAACAACAAAACCCTAACAGGTCAATTTTGTTTTTTTTCTGTCTGTTTATTTCAATTTGATGCTTATTATTGAAGATTAGTTTGATTATTGCTTGTTTAGGTTTGGGAAGGAGAGGAAGGTGGTGCTGCTTAGAAAGGAAAGCGCCAGAGGAAGATAAAGGAAATAGAGACCCAATTGTGTCGAGAGACTCAGAAAATGAGAGCCTCAGCTACAGAATTTGTTTAATTTACACAAGATCTGGGAATTGATCGTATAAATAGTTTGTGGAAGTTTAGTCTTCATTGCCATGTTGAAATTTTTGTTTTTGTTGCTAAGAAATATGT
Organism: Aleurites moluccanus; assembly: GCA_948193065.1. Classification (NCBI taxonomy): domain Eukaryota; kingdom Viridiplantae; phylum Streptophyta; class Magnoliopsida; order Malpighiales; family Euphorbiaceae; genus Aleurites; species Aleurites moluccanus. The sequence continues at coordinate 58,634 of CANXYC010490331.1, forward strand.
TTTTTGAATATTAATTCAATTATAAAAGTTGCTAGACTTGATGACTCCTTTTGCATTTGATTTGTGTTCAGAAATCTGCCAGTTTTCTTGGTTTGATTGCCTTTTTGATGTTTTTCATTATCACACAAGCTTCTGTGAACCTGAATGTGTGGCAACCAGAGATGTTCAGAAGTTAGGTAAAAGCAAATAGTGGAGCAATGTGCTGTTTCTGTTGAATCTCGATTTCATTCACTTGAGCTTAGCAAGCAACAAATAGCAGGGTTCAATAAGGCCTATGTAAGTTTTGACATCTAATTATGTCCAACTCAAATTTGATAGAGGTCATGTAATTAATTTTTGTAATGCTTGTGTCATTTCATTGCAGACAGATGAGGAGCAGAGGCTTGAGACAGCGAAGGAAGAGTTGGATCAATGAAGTATCACCCTTTACAAGATTGTAGGACGATAAGTATTGGGGATAATGAATTTAACTTGTTACTCCTTTTGATATTCAATAAAAATATTTGCCACCTATTAAAGATAATAAACTTAGAACATTTGGCTTCCTTTTTTTTCCCTCTCTGATTAGCTTTTATTAGTAAATGTTAAACATGGGCTTTGGCTTTGAATTTTGGTTGATGCTTCACTAGTTCCTCTTTCTCTTATTCTTCTTCATATTTTGAATCATCTTGTCTTTTTCCCACATGTGGAAGCTGTGTTGATGAAATTTAATTTTTGTGCCTTAGGATTGGCTCTGAATACTAGTTGACGTTCTGTTACTTCCTTTTATCTTAATATTCTTCATATTTTCAATAATCTTGTCTGTGTTAATGAATTTTTTGTTTGTGAAGTATCCTAATGCACTATCTACCCCAATCCACATGGTTATGCTTACTCTCTTAGGGTAATTGACCTAATTTGCTATTTTACACTCAACTAAGATAATGGTTGGATCTAAATCTTACAAGCCTGTGATAATGAGATGATATTCATAGTCTCTCAAAATGTTGTATGTTTCATTTCCACCTGTTGGAACTGATAATATCTTTACAAATTTGCCTATTCCATCTTTTGACTTATCTTTCTAGAAATAAGACAAGTACTAAATGACCTATTAACTGTCCCTATAGATCTGGATGAGTTTATGTCAGGGAAGCACTAGTGAAGTAGCTGACATTGTCATCGCTTGTCCCTAGTTGATTAGTCCGAGTGAATTTCTCATCAGGAAAGTTTCTCCGCTTATCCCTACATGCCATTCACAAGCTGTATACCAATCCAATGTTGGATAGGAAGGTTAGTCCAGAATCCACCGAGCATAAAAAAGTATTGGCAAATTTGGGATACTGATGTTAAGATTGCATGTATAAATATGTTGTCAGCTGAACTTCTTTTAAAATGAGAATGTAAAAACCAGTGATGAAGATCCTTTTTTTTTTTTTTAAATAAACATGCATCGACTATGTCATCGAGTTTGATTCACCAATAGAAAAGTACGTTTAGATGAGTTAAATTTTAGCAGATTGATTAATTGATGTTAATGTGTAGAAGAACTGATAAGGTGTAGTAAATTTTTCTTGGGTGGTTCAATGGTCATCCTGAGCCCATGTGGACCTTGGTTATGGTTGGGTCGGACACAGTTGTGTGCCGGACAGTGTAGCTATTGAGAAGTCAACTTCAGATCGGCATTTAAGTTTTCATGAGAAGCGACTTTTCTTAAGGGATATGTGAATTTCGTTGGGATGGGAAACAGTATGGAAAGAGGTTTAGATTATTGAGCATTTGGAATTTGCGTTAACATTGTAGTAATCCAGCGAATTGAAGAAGTTTTACATTAACCGTAAAAACAAGTTGGGCATCAGCTAGCCTTGATTAAAGCAGGAATAATAATTTTAATTTTCTTTTGAATTTTTATTTGGCACACAATTTCTACAACTTCACTTAAAATTTTCTATGGAAGAGCTAACCAATTTTGAATATAACTATATTATTATTCTTTTTTTTTTTTATTCTCGCCACCATCCTTTTTTATTTTTTATCTTATTTTCACGATAATAAAATATATATTCTCTCTGTCTAAAAAAAAATAGTCATGTTTTTTTTTTCATTCATTTCAAATTATAATTCATTTTATTTATTTATTTTTATGTTAGTTTAGTATGTAATTATCAAATATATTCTTAATTAATTCACATCAATATTATTACATATATAATTATATTTTTATTTTTTGTATTGAAATTATAAATTTAGGTTAAAAATATGAATAATTTAATTAATATAAATATTAAAAATAGAAAAAATATTAGATAAGAATAGTTTAAGAGGAAAGTGATAAAATTAAAGTAATAAATTGAAAATATGTAAATTTCTTAATCTATGTTTAAAATTAAATAGGACGAATGTACTGTGTATTTTTTTCCTTTGCTTTTTGACTCCTATAATAATTAAACTACTTCTCAACTACTAATTCCTTATTAAAAGTAGATTAATAGTAATTTAACAATTTGAAATGACACAAATTTTATTATAATTTATATTAAATGTAATAAACTCCTTATATATATATATAAAGAAAATATAAAGGTTAGTTGACATGCAAGCATGTGATGAAAAATTACTATCACTGTTTTTAAATAAGTATTGTTTAAAGTTTTTGCACAAATATTAAAAAAATAACAAATCATTTTGACAATAAAAAAAAAGATTATTTATCAAAATATTCTTATTATTAAAGAAATTAATTTTTTATAGTCATTAAATAAAAATAATAAATTTAAAGATTAAAATTAGTAAAGAAAATATTAATATAATATTATTTTTTTAAAAGTGATATTTATAAAAAAAAATCACTAAAATGACATTTAATTAGAAATAAAGGTAATAATTTTTATGAAAATGATGAATTATTATTATTCGGAGTGGCTATTAATGCTAAACTCTCCCCCACTTTATCTGCTAATAACACTCAAATAAATGTTTGCAGGCAAAACTGGTGGGTCTCAAATATTGTGTGCAAATTTTATTATTTTCTTGCTCCAAAATCTAATTAACCAGACATGTGGACAACCAACAATTCATTTTAGATTACTAAACTTATTGTGTTTTGTTTATAAAGTCGGATGAATTTGATAATTTCATATTAAATTCGTCTGATAATCATATATTAAAAAAAAAATTGTATAAAACTTTAGATCCAACTAGCTAAAATATTGGTTTTTATGTAATTAAATTTTTTAAAGTGATTATATAATAAAATTTTTGCACTCTTTCTAAAAAAATTAAAATATTTATTTGTTTTATATTATTATAAAATCAGAAAAAGTCTTTAACATGAGTGTGAGAGCATTATCTGTCTCCATTATAGATCAGATTTATGATAAAAATAATGATTTTCAGATTGAATTGATGACAATAAAAAATTACATATTAAAAGTTTAATTAGAGATTGAATCAAAATTTTAAATAATATTATATTTTTATTATTTATATATAAAAAATAAATATAATATTTTCAATTTAACTTAACTCAATTTATTTTTAATCTCAAAATTAATTAGCATCAATTATATAAATTCTTTTTTATTCTAAATAATTTCGAATGATATTTTTTAATAGTTGTAATGTATATAAATTATATTGTATTTATTTTTTTAAATTAATTTAAATTTATATATATATATATATATATATATATATAT